>BQNB010002698.1:76883-121940 GCA_026074375.1 Tanacetum coccineum
GCAAGAATTAACCATTCCTTTTTCTCTCTTTATTTCTCTCTCTAACTTCTCTCTAAAATTATTCTTATTATCTTGTTATCTTTATTTCTTGTTCAAATAGTGAAGTGAAAGTGTTTTTGGGTTACCGACATTTGGTATCAGAGCTTTAAAGAAAAGGAATATGTAGGCTTCTAGATCGGGTCCTAAAGGAACTGACTTGATCGGTTCCTTAAGGAAGCAACTAGATCGGTTCCGTAAGGGAATAGACTAGATCAGTTTATACATAATTTGACTAGATCGGCTCCCATATAACTTTGACTAGATCGGCCCTCACGTACATTTGACTAGTTTGGCTCCCACATAATTTTAACTAGATCGGCCCTCACATAAATTTGACTAGATCGGTTCCATGACTAGTTCGGTCCTTTTATGATTTTACTAGATCGGTTCCAAAGAACATAATTTCACAAACATGAATTTTTTGTTCACAAATTAATCATTTATAATAGGTTTAACTGTTTTAGTAACATTTAATTGCACTTTAAGTATGGACTAACATCACAAGCAACAATCATAACCTTATACATATTCCAGTCGAGTAAGATCACAATCATTTCTTTAAGATTATACAATTTTTATGCATAATACATTCAAACATACAAGAGTACATGAACTTTAACCCATTACCCATCAACATTTTTTCACAAAAAACATAAACCCCCAAATTTTTGAACTCACAATCAACCATATATAAACCATATGTTAATTTCACACAAAATTTAATTAGAACGAGTGTTATTAACACCAAAACCAACTAAACTCCTCAATCAATTTAAGGTTTTACATGGTTTTGATTTTGATGAACCCTAAATCAATTTTTGGGGATTTCGTCATATAAACCGTGTGAAATCTTAATTCTTTCAAGATGTGAGTTGATTATGATGTGGTGAACACATTTCTATTATACCTTAAAGCACGAAATCAACTTGAAAAGATGATATGAAGAGTGACGATCGAGCGAGGGTAGTAGGAAGAAAAATATGTTAAGTGTGTGTGTTTATGTAAACAGTGATCAGGGTAGGGTGGGTAGGGTAAATATCAAAACATAAATTTTAACACTTTTGGCCCCTCTAGTCTCAACTCTTATCAATTTTGCATAATTAAGTTTTATAAGGCATATACAAGATAATCAAAAAAAGACACAAATGGTCCCTGATGTTTAAACTATCATACCTATAGACTTATTTTTTGCAAAATACTCCCTAAAGGCAAAAACACATAACATATAAGGCACACGAAAGGTAAGCTCAATTATCTTTCCTTAAATGATATTCCGTTATATGTTAAAAACCTTTTTCCATTTAAATGCATGATTATTATGAAGAAGATTTTTTGACATTTTCCCCCTCAAACATTGACCCGTTTTCTATTTAAAGAGTTGTAGTCATTGTTTGAGAAGTCGAATATCTTTGAAAAAACATTTTCTGATGAAGGAATGTTATATCTTTGAAAAACAAACACCAAAAAATAAGATTTCTCTTATTTTAACACATAAGCGCACTGACATTTACACTCATGGTAATATAGGAAGCACGGGTTGTGTTGCAAAGTAAACACAAGCCTTTACATGGTCATGAAGTAGACCATGCCCGAGAATAAATTCCCGTTATGAGGTCAAGTTTTCTTTTTGAAAGAATATTTGCCTTTAAAATGATGACTGGGTTACTATCTGAAATAATAGCAAGCCATTTGGCATGTTTTGAAAACATTTGTAACTTCTGCTCGAACTTCATTTACAACCTCGTATCATTATTGAATGACATTTCTAAGACCGTAAATGTTATCGATCTTCAGAAGACATGCCTTTATTACCTCTTTTTATATTTTTTCATTTTTAATTTTTTCTTTGCTTTTATAGATTTTATATTTTTGTATTTTGTTTTTATAAAAGTTTTCTAAAAATGAAAAATCTTTTTGGTTTTTATGATTTTATATATATACATATGATACAGGATATGTGAATAGGTACCATGTGAATAGGTACCACCACTATTCAGCAACTTCATCTGCCAATTGTTTCAGAGTCTCCGGCGTAAAACTCTGCATTCCCAGCTTGTTGATCAGAAATTTTGTTCTTTCTCGGCCAAGAGCTTTAGTGAAGATGTCCACCAGTTGATACTCTGTATTGACAAAGTAAAGTTCGATCACCCCATTCTCAACATGCTCCTTGATAAAGTGAAATCTGGTGTCTATATGCTTTGATCTGGAATGTTAAACGTTGTTGCAGCATAAGGCAATAGCGCTCTTGTTATCACGGTACATTGGAATTTTATTGAATCCAAAGCCATAGTCGGTAAGCTGTGATCTCATCCAAAGGATTTGAGCACAACAGCCGGACAAAGCAATATATTCAGCTTCCGTACTGGATATCGCAGCGCTTTTCTGCCTTTTAGATGAAACCAGCTAACAAGTCTATCACCCAAAAGTTGCATACTACCAGAAGTGCTACGGCGTGTATCTTGACAACCAGCATGATCCGCATCTGCAAATGCTGTTAGAGCAATCAAAGAATCCTTCAGATACCATAGTCCCCGATGTACGGTTCCTTTTAGATACCAAAAGATCCTTTTTACCGCATTTAAGTGCTTTTCGGTAGGCCGAGCCTGATACCGGGCACACATGCATATAGCAAATTGTAGGTCAGGTCTACTGGCTGTAAGATAAAGGAGGGTGCCAATCATACCACGATAGTGTGACGGATCTACGGCTTTCCCTTCTTTATCCTCATCCAGTTTGGATTTCTCCACCATTGGAGTATCCACTGGGTCACACGAGTCAAAACCTTATTTCTTTAAAGATTCAAGGGCATACTTTGACTGGTTAATAAAGATGCCTCTGGGACTTTGAGAAATCTATAATTCTAAGAAAAATGAGATTTTGCCAATCATTGACATCTTAAATTTTGAACACATGATTTTAGAAAATAGATCACAAAGTTCAGGTGTAGATGCAGCAAAGATAATATCATCGACATAAATTTGTACCAGAAGTAATTCCTTGCCGTCTCTGCGGATGAACAATGTAGGATCCACTAAGCCTTTGGAGAAGTCTTGATATCGGGAATGAAAACAACAAGTCATACCACGCGCGTGGAGCTTGTTTCAACCCATAAAGAGCTTTCTTTAGCATGTACACGTGATTGGGGTTATCTGGAACCACAAACCCGTCCGGCTGGCTAACATAAACCTCTTCCCGCAGATTACCATTCAGAAACGCAGTCTGTGTAGATCGTTTAGACTCAACTAGGATATGTTTTACAAATAACATTAATAAGCACAACGGAATATAAAGAACAATAATGTTATTCAATAAGGTTTTTCATTCATATGTTTCCATCAAGCCCTAATTCTAGATGATCAATTCTAGAACGGTTACAATCTAACAGGGATCAAAGATCCTTAGGGATACACACAACTTCTAGGCGTCTACTTAGAGAACTCATGCCTAGAACTTACACACACCTTTACTAGTCGACTACATTTTTCTGTGCACACAAAACTATGTGTCTATGATCTCTTTATATAGGGAGAGATCAAGACTTACAAAGGAAGATAAACATTAGACAAGTAAATCTTTTAAACATTAAGGAATATCTTCTGTTATCTTTATATTCTTAAGGATATCTTCCAGAATCTACATAATTCTCCACCAGCTTGTAGACTTCTTTAATGACGTTTTTAGTCCTTTTGTTTCATTCTTTTATTTATTTTGTCTCATCAAATCTAGAATCCCAACACAGTCTTCACATCCATTTGGTAGACGACCATGTTCATGTGAGCGGCAAACGCAAGAAAAATCCTTATAGCCTCTAATCTTGCAACCGGTGCAAAAGACTCTTTAAAATCAATTCCCTCTTCTTGATGGTAACCACGAGCCACTAACCGATCTTTGTTCTTTAGAATACCTCTCAGTTCGTCTAGCTTCACTTTGTAGATCCACTTCAAAGTAATAACTATAACTTTATCTAGTAGGGGTACGAGCTCCCATACTCCAAGGCGTTCGAACTCATTGAGTTCTTCTTGAATTGCTTCGATCCAGCAGGATTGAGTCAAAGCATCTTTATACGACTTGGGTTCAACATCAGTGAGAAAAGCATCGTAGTAACAGAAAAGAGCTTCCTCGTGTAAATTGTAGCCATTTGAGAACTGTTCATAGTGAGTTCACCAAAAAAAAAAAAATTAGAATAACAATACATTATATTTTCAAGTGGGTGATCCTTAGTCCATTTGCTATTGTGTTTAGAAATTTGGTGATCGGGATGCACAATTGTATAAATAATATCCGATGATGAAGATTGATCAGAATGAACTTCTGGAATTGGGATACCAAAGTACGGATCATTACCCATATGTGCAACTTCAATATCATGATTGTCTTCTTCAACATCGTTAGGAATGATGGGAGGTTGAGTTTCGGGTGTTGTTTGAGAGTTACTTGGTGATGGTGCATCTTGGTCAACATTTGTTGAAGAAGGTGAACCGGTTGATACAGCAGGAACTGGAGCTACTACTTCATGAATTGGAGCAACGACTTCAGGGGCTGGGTAATCAACACTGGGTGGAGGAGTGAGTAATTCATCAAACAATGGTTGAAACAAAATATCCCAATCAGTTCTTGAAGGTGGTACAAACGGTGTTAAAGGAGGAGAGTTTGGCACGAGTCCTAAATGATTTATTGCAGAGTCCATCTCATGCAGTGCGATCTGAACTGCTGTGTTCAAAATCCATTGCAGTCAGCCTTCATCAAAATCAACATGAAATTGTTTTTCAATGATTTCATCCGTACGTCGGTTGTAAAATTCGAAATCTTTCTTTTGTGGGTGTATAGCCAATGAAAATACCAATATCAGCTTTCGGTTGTAACTTACCCCAATTCTCACTATCATATTACTCGATAGCAGAGGCAGCCCAAATACATGGAAAAAATGATAAGTCAGGAGTTTATAAGTAAAAAGCACATAATTGTTTAACGTGACGAAAGACGTATGATGTAACGATTGTTGGGTGTAACAATGCGGTAGCAACTCTTCTGTCCCATAAGGAAAGAACAGAGCTTTTGCATAAATCAACATTGTGCGGGCAGCTTCAATAAGCGTACGATTACGTCTTTCAACGACACCATTTTGCTGTGGAGAGTGAGCAATAGATGTTTCATGAGAGATGCCAACCTTCTCATAATATTCATGTAAGATTTTATTAACAAATTCAGTTCTAATATCTGTTCTGATTCTTTGGACAGGCACTTTAAGCCGCACTTAGATCATCTTGAGAAACTTGATTATGAAATCCGAGCTCATCTATGAACACTTAACACTTAACCCAGGTAAATCGAGAGTAAATCCAGCGACAATGACGAGAGGCACTTCGTTCCATTAACACTTCAACACGCAGTGGTCCCACAACGATACAGTGCAAAAGATAGTTTTTTTCTTGGTTGGGATCTTCAAAGTTAGGTTTGTGGGGTTTCTTCTTGCTTTTAACCATTGCCTATGCAGAACACAGTGGTACTTTCAAACTTTACTTTAGGAAGTCCGCAGAACATGCACCATGTCTAGCTAAATGGTTGATTGCACCAAAGTTTAGATGAGACAGACGTCGGTGCCATAGCCATGACTTAGTCTTTGAGGCCTTTGACAAGAGACATATAGGAGAGGATGCCATCATATCTCCCAAGGAGACCGAGTAATAGATTGTTTCCTCAAATAACCTGTCAATAGATCGACACCTTCTTGATTTCGAATGAACTGATGTGTTGACAAAAAGCAAATTCAAGGTTCCGAATAACAAAATTTCACAACTGAGAGTAAGTTGTGTCCAAGTACTTCCACGTAGTAAACCCTTGAAATCGTAACATTCCCAATCTGATAATCACCATATCCCAATATCTTTACCACGTGATCATTTCTGAAGTGTAATATGTCCCAAAACATATTAACGAAATTGGTGAGCTGAGAGCGATCTCCAGTCATATGCTTAGAGCAACAAGAGTCCAAATACCAAAGAACAATTTGGACGACCTGCAATCATTAAGAGATAAAGATGGAACATCAGAAACTATGGATCCCACAAGAACGACTAGTTCCTTTTTGTTACATGTACAAATTTAAGAGACCTTACGATTGCAACAGAACAGGAACATTAGTTTTAAATTTTCTAGGTTTCCTTGAGTAAACCAATGTTACGACAGGCTTATGTTTCATTTTCTAGAGCAGTTGTTTTCCTAAGGGAACTCAGTAGTTGTGAATATCCCTTAGTTTAAAGGGCACACATGTTCTACGATGGTAAGGCTCCGGCTGTAGGTCTCCAGATATAACGCAATATTTGAAATACTCTTTTCCTTTGGTTTTCCAAAATTTTTTTCTTAGAACTTTTCTTAATAGATTTTATATTTTACAACGAGCATTCACATTATTGATAAAATCAAGAACACACAAATCATGATTATCAGAAAGCATTGCCAACCATTACACTTAACACATTTAAGTTCAAAATTCGCATTAAGCTTGGAAATGCTGCACAATACAGTTCCTTTGGGTGCAACAATGAGTCTTTATCTTGTCAAACTATATTTAACTTTCCTAGATTAGGTTTCTACTTATACTTCTGAGTACTACTTGATGTTTGCCGATCTTATCTTTCTTTAAATATGCCTGAAGGTTGTGATCCGCTATCACTACATACGGTTTTTACTCCTGTAAAGACACACTAGGTTTGGTTAAAACTAGGTTTGATGTAGAGGTTATTTTTGTGATTGTGTTTCCTGAGGATGTGATAGGCTCAGTGAATCTAACTCTTTTGTCCTTGTTCTTTGGGGTCACAACCACTAATTTTCCATCAGTATTTTGATACCAGCAATTATTTACTGAGTTTGAAAGTAACTCTTGATTAGTTGATATACCTATCATGCAGAGTCAGAAAGGGTGATTCTCAGAGGAATAATCAGCATTAATATGATCAACTAGATCCTTAAGAACTGCAACTTCTTCATGAGTGTGCTTAATATAGGCAGAGTGAGTTGTCCTTTTATTTAAAAAAATTAGGGTTATTGGTTCCACATCAATCTTAAGCATCTCTGGATCACTAGGGTGTTTTGTAACATCATTATCCACTAGAGCTTTTCCTTTAAGTTTTTGTAAATCATCCTTGAGAGCCGTATTTACCAAAACTTTTTCCTGAAGACTAACATTTAAATCAGAGATTTTCCAAATTATTAGATTGACTTGATTAATTAAATCTTCACATTGTTCTTTTGATCGAATACGTGCTGGTTTAATCAATCCCTAAAGTTTTCTTATATTCTGTTTTCAAAGGCTCCATTCTCACAATAAAGCTTTGACAGGAAAAAACCCTATGATCCAATTCGATATTAATTGTTTCAATATCCTCACAGGTCCTTTTTAATCTTATCCTCATTCATTTTCCTACTTAGAGATTTAATTCTCTCTTTCAACTTCTTTATGACTGTGTCTTTCTCTAGGACTGACTTTAATTCGAGTAATCAAAATTATCAAAACTTGAAGCACTTTGATTTGAAACAAAATTGTCCCTTTGAAAAATTTCCTAATTGAGTTGAATATCAACTTCTAAAGATATGCAATGTTTTTCAAGAGTGGTAAAACTTTTGAACAGTTTATCGTAAATCTCTTTTTCAATGAAATCCTTTTTGTTGAGAAGCTCAGTCTCAAGTTTGAGACACTTTTCACATTCATGCGCATTCACATAAGAATCATCAACAGAAGAATTCACAATAATGTTCACAATATCTTTGTTAATGACATGTTTCCAAAATTCGTATTCGTCATTTCGTTCAAAACTTGATGCATTTTAACTTAAATGTTTTTTACTCAAAAGCGATTGTAATTCCATAGCCTTTCTATTTTGAAGTAAAGACATTTTGACATTAATAAAGTTTCATCCAATCAAATATTGATCGAATGTATTAAATAAGTCCTTTAGAGCTTTTACAAATGGAATTATTTCATCCCTAAAACAAGCTTTTTTATGTTCGAACCCCTACGAGCCCTCAGTGATAGCTGTGGATGTAGTTTTTCTTTGACAACCACGTCAAAACCAGCAAGATGGTGTTTAAGTTTCTTTAAACTTGTATTAACCATGCTGTATTTAGGAAGTTCTTTTGGAACTTCAACTATGGTGGGTCTACTAATAAAACAAAAAAGAGGGTTTCTGGAGAATTCACTAATTCTGAAACCAAAAGCTTTGTTCAGCAGATAATTCAGTTTGTGGAACAAATCGTGTTTCAAAATATTGAGAAAGTTGATTTAGAATAGCATAATCGACTGGTGTAGTATTAACTTTTTTTTCTAATATCATAGGATCCTTTTGTTTTAAAATCATTTTTGAACGACTCTCTTCAGCAAGCATTAGGGTCTCTTCGGAGTCAGGAATCACAATAGCACTTGTATTCTTAATGACATTACCATCATAAAGCTTTGGTTCCAACTGCTGAGCTTTCTTCAAATATATAAAGGATTTTAAAAACCTAGAGCTTGTTTAGTGGTTGATCATAGAAAAACTAAGGTTTGTGTCAACAGTGAACGGTTTGTGCGATTGATCCTCTTTTAAACAACATAATATCTAGATGTTTGATCCTATTTTCCTAAACACAATCTCCTATCGATATTCCCTGAGATTCTTTTATCAAAAATCATTCTTGAGTAGAGTTACTGTTTGCATTAAAAATTCCTTTTCTTTTAAATTTTTAGAAAGAGTTTGTTTAAGATGATCAATCTCTACAAACTGTGCACTTGTATCTGAAGCGTTATCATTACTCCTTAAATCAAAATTTTATCCTTCTTTCAAAACTTTAACTTGTCCTATATCTTCAAGGCTCAGCAGTTAAGTATGCATGACGACTTTTTATTGTCCAATTTATCTTAGGTACAAATTAACAACTTGGGTTTTCAATTGTTTAATCCCAAGATAATATCAGGACATCTTGTTGTGCAAAAGAATTAAAATCTGAACAACTGCCCAGTTGTTACCTCAATCACAATTGAGAATAAAGAAAATAATGCTATCACTGGTCATGTCAGTCTTTTGACTGGTTCACCAACAATTTGACTGTTCAAAAGGTGGCATCACCTCACAACTTGATTTAATCATATCATGATTGTGTACCTCATCAAGAGCCATCGGAACCATATAGATAAATTCCTAGAGATCAACTTTGGCAGTGTTGAGTTCATCACATCAGAGTACATATGCATCCAAATGCATGGCTTGATAACAACATTAGGGTAATGACAGTCTGTGTATCTTGAGCTTATGCAGCTCCTGGATCTGCCAAAATTGCTATTTATCTCATGAAGAATTTGAACCACTTTTTGAGCTTGTACCACAACGATGTCTTTAAACTTAGAATCATCCGTTTTCTCTTAGGTTTCGTGTATTGTTGGACATATGACCTCCCCTTGAAGTTTGTAGCAAAATAAGATCATTTGTTTTCCCAAAATGCGTCACTTGCTCCGGGAAGTGTAGGTTCTACTTGTACCCAGAGCAAGAGAAATTGCTCCCCTGAACTGGTTTGAAAGTAATTCGGCCATCATTAATAGTGCTTGTGCCTAGGTATTGACGAATTCCAGCTAAATGTTGGTAGAAGGGTAGCGGGAGAGTGACAACAGCAGTCAAGAAACAGACATCATTAGATTGATGGCATCAATAGGATCATCACCTTTCTAGAACACTAGAACAATTAGGCCTGATTCTGGTTGGGAAAATTTAGGTTGTTGGTTAACTGAGGGAACATATTCTAATTGAGGGATGGATGATGATGGAGAATAACCAGTGTGTAACTGATATTGATAAACATTGGATGATAAGTGTAATGAAAGAGGTGTATGATAATTGAACATTTGAGTATTGTTTGAGACTGAGTAGGTCACCATACTGTGGAGACTGAAAATGGTGAAAACTTGTTGGTTTGAAATTGAGTGTTTTGGTATGAGTTTTGATGAGTTTGATAAGGAGACTGTGTCATCTGATGGGTTGCAACCAAAGCAAGCGGATCTGAGTTACGTTCATGCATTAAATGAACCTCATTTGCATGAAATTCATGTAGTCCCAAGTAAGCATAAAGCTGATCAACATTAGTTGTGTGCAAATCCCGAACCAGTTTGACATCTGTCACAAATTTGCTATCCACTAAGAGGAAAAGTGTTTTTAAAAAACTGGTGTTCACAGATGAATTTGTTCTAGTTTCATATTGTAAATGTTCATGTCATTGAGTAGCAGTGAAAATCTCAAGTAGAAATCACGTAGTGTTTCCCCCTTCTTATAAGAAAACTTATCGAATTCATCATAAAGCTTACACTCTCTTTCTTGTTTTGTCAATGAATACCGTGCATGAGAAGTTGAATTCTTTCCCAAAGTTCCTTGGCGACTTTATGATTGCTAACCAATGCAAAGACCTCAGGTGGTAGTCCTTGGAAATGAATGTTGTATCCTAGAGATCAAATCAGCTTGAATTGCTTGTCCCGAGCAGATAGCTCAAAATATTTCTTTGGTATAGTCCCCACATCCATTTCCCTCAACGAAGGCTATGAGTGGACCATTTTCAACGGATTCAATAATCATTCTTCCATGTTGTCTATTCATCATGCTTTTCTAAGAATCATACATATCTTTTTCCAACATGGGTGGACGATTGTCGGCACCCGAAAGAATCGATTTGTCAGCAAGAGTCGTCATTGAGAAAGGGTGTATGTCAAAAGATTACTGTTTGATCGAGCAGTGATAGAAAGTAATTATGTTTGAGGGTGTTGTATTTTGTGTGTTTTAAGTCTTGAAACTACACGGGATTTTACAATTCTTGACAAAAACCGGGAAAACAAGTGAGTGTTTCACGGGATTTTACAAGTCAAAGAAAAAAACCGTATAATTTTGATTAATGATTTTAGTTTTAAGTTTTAGTCTGCAAATTCGGTTGATAAAGCAAATCGCGAATTAGGGTGATTAAACAAAACTACCAATTCGGATACTTAAGCAAAACTTCCAATTTAGGTACTTAAGCAAAACTGCCAATTCGGGTACTTAAGCAAAACTGCCAATTCGGGTTCAACTGAAATTGCTAATTCGGGTGCTACTTAGAAACTGCAAATTCGGGTGATACTGAGCAAGAGCTGCAAATTCGGTTACTTCTGAAGAATTGCTAATTCGGATAGAACTAGAAAGCTGCTAATTCGGGTACCACTGGAGTTGCGAATTCGTGTACAACACAAAATTGCTAATTCGAATATCACACGGACGAAGCACAAAATCTTTAAAACACAAAAGACACCTTTTTGGTTGTTTTTTCCCAAAATTTCTTGTACAACTAGTATTCTTAAACCTATAGGTACCTTAAAAATGACAAATTTTTAGTTTTTCAGCCAAAAATTTCAAAATCATGATTTGTACTTTATATGTTTTTTCGAAAGCAAAAGATGAACAAAAATGAGTTTTTCTTTGATCCAAAGCAAATACACCTATATCCAAAGATACTAGATTAACTTTACCTAAGTAAGTGATCTTTTAGTGTATGAATGAGCTTCAAAAACAAAAGAAAAAGAAGAAAAATGCGTACGGAATAACAAACCAAAATAAACAAACACAAAAAAACTAAGCAAATCACTCCATGGCTCTTGATACCAATTGTAGAATACAAGTAATCTCTTAATATACAAGTAAGAACTAGAGAGAGAAAGTGTAGAAGGAAGGATGTATTTTAGACAGAGAAAGTGATGGAAAGAAAATGCATTAAGATGAAAATGAGAATACAACCAACCAACCAACCTTTTTTGTTTGTTTTCCCAAAATTGTTTGTACAACTAGTATTCTTAAACCTATAGGTACCTTAAAAATGACAACTTTTTGGTTTTTAAAACCAAAATTTCAAAATCAAGATTTGTACTTTATAAGGTTTTTCGAAAGCAAAAGATGAACAAAAATAAGTTTTTCTTTGATCCAAAGCAAATACACCTATATCCAAAGATACTAGATCAACTTTACCTAAGTAAGTGATCTTTTAGTGTATGAATGAGCCGTTCGAACACAAAAGAAAAAAGAAGAAAAAATAGCATACGGAATAACAAACCCAAATAAACAAACATAAAAAAACAAAGCAAATCACATCCATTGCTCTTGATACCAATTGTAGAAAACAAGTCATCTCTTAAATATAAGATACAGAACTAGAGAGAGAAAGTGTGGAAGGAAGGATGTATTTTAGAGAGAGAAAGTGATGGAAAGAAAATGCATTAAGATGAAAACGAGAATACAACCAACCAACCTCTCCAAGGCATGGAGATGTGTATTTATACTATATATGGGCCGGCCATGGGAAGCTTTGTGGGCTTTCCATGGGCCTTTTGGCCCTATTATATTATAAACCTTACATTGACTAACCATGGGCTTTGACTAGCTAATATTGGAAGTGACCGATACTTTTGTGTTTCTAACAAAATACCTTAATCTGTTAAAACTATGCTGTAAATACTTAATAATGTCCATATCAAATAAAATTAGTTAACATCAGCAACGACCAAAACCTTCATTTTGTCAAATTATCTTTTATTACTTCATTATATAGATTTGAGGTCAAACTTTAGTTGCGCGGCAAAATGACCCGGTTGCACCTTTTCTCAAGTGGCCTTTTCGTAATACTAAGAGATAACTACAACTTCTATGTGGATTTAAATTTTGTATGTATTACTAAACCTATAACGAGTCAATGGGCGAGTCTTTCCAGCGCATATGAGTATTTATGAACAAGAATGTATGTATATATCGTTACAGATGCACTCATAATGTCCTGATAGAAATGGTTGTTATGATTACATTGGTAACTGTTAGCCTCAATTTATTGAGTCGAACAAGGAAGCTCGGTCACTCTACGATGGAGCTTCGGTCTTTAATTAGTTAATGTTGTAACAGGATAAAATCGGGAATCGGGCTCGATAGATAATCTAATATTGTATATGTTTTGGGTTTAATCCTAAAGCAAAACCCGAGCCCGGGTCCTAGTTATATATCCCGCGCGTCACATTAAATGTGTAGGGGTATATATATATTTAGATATTTTCTAAAATATCTAAATATATATATAGATATTTTCATATGAAAATATCTAGTTTTTCATTTTCACAAAATCTATTTTTCTTTTCTCTCTCAACTCTCTCTCTACTCTCTCTCTACATTTCGCCTCTCTCTCTATCTCTTTTCTTGTTTTCGTGTTCGGGTTATGAAGTGGAAGTATTAAACGGGTTCTACAATTGGTATCAATCGCCTCGGGTGGATTTCGTGGTTAGTTTTTTTTGTGTAAGCATATTGGATTCGAAGGTTTGGTTGTTACATCACTCGGCATACTTGTTTCTCTTGTTTTGATTCGGCATAAATCGGGTTTCTTTTTGAGTCACGCTCTTTTGTTTTTGAGAAGAACGATCGAACGACTGCAAAAACGTATCGATCGAACGAGTGGAAAATAGTTTGGATCGAACGAGCGAAAAAAGTTGTACCGATCGAACGAGTGGAAATCGTGTACGATCGAACGAGCGACAAAAGTTTGGATCGAACGAGCGGACTCAAATCGCAGCGATCGAACAAGCGGACTCGAACTAGACGATCGAACGAGCGGAAAACCTCAACGATCGAACGAGCGGAAAACCCTCAGTGGACAGACCGAACAAGCGATCCGAAACTAGTCGATCGAACGAGCGATCGAACGAGCGGGAACGACGACCGATCGAAAACGAGGCTCGAACGAGCCATGAACGAGCCGATCGAACGAGCGATCGAACGAGCGATCGAACGAGCGGATCGAACGAGCGGAACTTTTGATCGAACGAGCAGAATTTTTGGACCGAACGAAATTTTTTTTAAATTTTGTGTGACGAAAAGGGTTTCAGTAAAACGGCCATAACTTTTGATCCGTAACTCCGTTTCAGGCCCGTGAGCTCTCAAAACGAAGAGAAAAACGAGACGGATCACGCTGTAACCACCCTTTGGCAGGTTAAGGATTTTTCGAGGCCCAAAAAGCTTGTTTTCTATGAGAAATTGACACTTTTCAGTTTTTTTTGGAATTTTTCGCCGCTGATTCCGCAACCAATCATTCACGGTTTTCTATTGATTCTGTAAAATCCCGTTAATTCCATTATATCGGTTAGATCATAACGATAAAATCCCGTTGAACGTGAATTGCTTACAAAACCACACTTTAATCACATCAATCCACTTAAGATCCGAACAAATCGTTCCCCCCCCCCCCCCCCCCCCCCCCCCCCCCCCCCCCCCCCCCCCCCCCAAAACAAAAAATTTTTGTTGTGTTAACACCTAACTTCATATTCACGATTATATGGGAAAAGAAAATACCTTATCTCGTGTTCCAATTCGGAAATACAACAAATCAACTAATTCAAACAAATAAAAGAAAGTTGCATGTACTTTAACGACTTCATTCACACCTCAAGTGTCTTTCAAACAACGACTTAAATAAGGAAGTCGAACCGAAGAGAGGATTTAAAAACCGCATAATTGCAACACCGTTGGTCAGATCTAGAACTTTCACGGCACAATGTTCTTAACATGATCACCTACAAAAGCAACTTGACCTACGAAGAATTTCAAGAGAATTGGAATCCATGTCTGCTTTTAAAGTACTCCACACACAGTTTCATAGGTTCATCAAGTCACGGTTTATTGGATGATGAATATTTGACCATGATAGCGCTACAAATGGACGCTATCAATACACTCGTGAACTCGCTAATGCGCGAGGGATATTCCGTGACACACTGAATCCAACACATGTAATCTGTTAAGAAGTCGATTGGGGAAGAGCACACAATAAAATCAGTATGACAGCAGGGTGAATGAAAGACAAAACCAGACAACAGAAGAAAAGACTGATACGAGTAATGTATTGGATGCTAGTTCAGTTATCATTGAAAGCAATGGGACAGAATCAAAAGAGCAGGATACAAGCAGCAGATCAGGGAATGAGGCACAATTGAATGCTGATATCATACCTATAAATGATGTAGAGCCATGGCTGAGGTACAAACAACTGCTGACATCAATATCTTGTCTACAGACACAGCATACTGACAACCTGAATTCCATTAATGAAGGAGAGGTTGACAGAATGCTGAACATGTCATGACAATAAGTCCTTTGCCTGCCTAAATTAACTGATGACAAGACAACTGAACTCTCAAAACAATCACTCGCGTCTAAATGTTTTCTCAAACGACTGTTTCCCATTGTCAAAAAGATTTTGCAAAACTCGAAGCACATTGTATTGATCTTGAACTACAAATGCAAAACAATGTTTTAAAATCAGGGCAACAAAGTCAATTTTTAAAAGAGAAAAGTAATGAAGCCAAAGTTCAAAATGACATCGATGTAACTGAAACAATAAACATCGAATTGGAACATAGTGTGGCTATATTACTCCGCAGAGAAAGACAGTTACCTAAAGAAAAAGACACATGAAACAGACTAACAAAGATCTTTTTGATCTATCAAAAGGACACAGTTCAGACAAAAACAGAAATGACTCTTTAATTGAACAACTGAACAAAAAGTCTAATGAAAATGATGATGTACTAGCTCAGATTCAGAAAAAGGGGTTTGCAATTGCAGCATTAAAAAATGAGTTAAGGAAACTAACAGGAAATAGTGTGAATACTAAGTTTGTAAAACCATCAATCTTGGGAAAACCGGTTGGACAACCACTCAAAAACCAATCCGTTGTTAGACAACCGTCTGCGTTTGAGTCTGAAAGACCTAGAATTTCAAAACCACGGTTTGCCTCCCAAGTTGATGTGAACAACAACTTGTCAAAACCAGTCACTACACATTATTTACCTAAGGGAAGAGAATCTGCCCCTGCAAAACCTCATCACATGATTGCACCAAGCTCATCTAGGTATAGCTCAAACGACATTGTTCATAATCACTACCTAGAGTCAAAGAAAGATATTGTGACAGGCTTACCTAAGTTGACATATGTCAAGGATCAACTTTGTTCGTCTTGTGAAATGAGTAAAGCAAAAAGAAGCTCATTTAAGTCAAAAGCTGTTCCAAGTTCCAAAGGAAGGCTGAATTTGCTTCACATGGACTTGTGTGGTCCAATGCGGGTTGCAAGCATAAATGGGAAGAAATATATTCTGGTGATTGTTGATGACTATTCAAGATACACTTGGACTCTTTTTCTACGATCCAAGGATGAAACACCAGAAGTTCTCAAAGACTTTCTCACGATGATTCAACGCAATCTTCAAGCTCAAGTTATTACTGTCTGTACTGACAGAGGCATAGAGTTCTTGAACAAGACACTCCATGCTTATTTCAAAGAAGAAGGCATTGAACATCAGACTTCCACTCCTCGAACACCTGAACAGAACGACGTTGTCGAAAGACGGAACCGTACACTTGTTGAGGCTGCTCGAACAATGCTCTCAGCTTCTAAGCTTCCATTATCATTTTGGGCTGAAGCAGTTGCAACCGCATGCTATACTCAGAATAGATCAATCATCATATCGACTCATGGAAAGACGGCGTATCACATCATTAATGACAGGAAACCTTCAATAAAACATCTTCACATCTTTGGTTGCATTTGTTACATAACTAAAGATGGGGAAAATCTGGATAAGATGAAAGAAAAAGGGGATCCATGTGTCATGGTGGGATATTCTACTCAGTCGAAGGGATATCGTGTTTACAACAAGAGAACACGCTTAATAGTTGAGTCCATTCATATCAAGTTTGATGAAATCAAAGAAATGATGTCTGATCACAACAGTTCAGACCTCGCACCACAACGACAAGAGATGTCTGTTGAAAATGTCTCTTCAGGCCTCGTTCCTCAAGGACAAAAGGCGTCAGATTATGACAACTCTGACCCCGTGCCCCCAAGACAAAATGTTGTTCCTACAGCAGAAAAGACAGATTCGTCACAACAAGGGTTAGAATTTCTCTTCAGTCCTTTACTTGAAGAATATTACAATCCAACACACGGTCTCGCTGAGGAAAACAACAATGATCAAGCACCGAATGCATCATTTCAAGAAGCTGAATTTATCAATCCTTTTTGTACACGGGTACAAGAAATTGGTGAGTCTTCCTCACGCAACATTGATAATACCGATGTGCATTCATTTCAACCACAAAGTCATGATTACCGATGGACCAGAGATCATCCATTAGAACAAGTTCGTGGAAATCCAACCATGCCAGTTCAAACAAGACGACAGCTTGCCACAGATCCTGAAATGTGTATGTTCGCGCTCACAGTGAGTATTGTTGAACCGAAGAACATTAAGGAGGCAATGGTTGATTCTGCATGGATCGAAGCAATGCAGGATGAACTTCATCAGTTCGACAAACTAAAAGTCTAGGAACTAGTCGACAAACCATTTGGCAAGATGATTATAAAGCTAAAGTGGTTATGGAAGAACAAGAAGGATGAAGATCAGACTGTCATTCGCAACAAAGCACGACTTGTTGCTAAAGGTTATGCTCAGGAAGAGGGTATTGATTTTGAAGAATCATTTGCTCCAGTTGCTCGCTTGGAAGCAGTTCGGATTTTCGTTGCCCACGCAGCACACAAGTCTTTTCCAATCTATCAGATGGACGTGAAAACGGCATTTCTTAATGGTCCACTGAAGGAGGAGGTTTATGTTGCTCAGCCAGAAGGGTTCGTTGATCCAGATCATCCAGAAAAAGTCTACCTTCTAAGGAAAGCTTTGTATGGATTAAAGCAAGCTCCAAGAGCCTGGTACGATGAACTATCAAACTTCCTGATGTCCAAAGGCTTTACTAAAGGTACAATTGACCCAACTTTATTCAAGATAAAATACGGGGAGGATATTCTACTTGTGCAAATTTACGTTGATGACATAATTTTTGGATCGACAAATCCTAAATATTCAAAACGATTTGAAAAATTAATGCACAGTAGATTTGAAATGTCCTTAATGGGGGAGATGAAATTCTTTTTAGGACTTCAGATCCACCAGTCCCCAAAAGGTATTTTTATCAATCAGGCCAAGTACGCTTTAGAAATTCTGAAAAAGCATAATATGGACAATTGTCACTCCATTGGTACACCATTGGCTACAAAACCCAAACTAGATGTAGATTTGAGTGGAGAACCCGTAGACCAATCTGATTATCGTAGTAAAATCGGGTCACTCATGTACTTGACATCTAGTAGACCAGACTTAGTGCAAGCAGTATGCTATTGTGCACGTTATCAAGCACGACCAACTCAAAAGCACCTCAAGGAGGTTAAAAGAATCTTTAAATACCTAAAGGGTACCATTAACATGGGACTCTGGTATCCAAAGGATTCTGGCTTTGAACTAACAGCATTTTCAGACGCTGATCATGCCGGATGCCTTGATACTCGGAAAAGCACTTCTGGAGGGATACAGTTCCTTGGTGATAAACTTGTAAGCTGGATGTCAAAGAAACAAAACTGCACTGCAATGTCTTCAGCAGAGGCAGAGTATTGGCGTTATCTGCAAGTTGTCTCAAGTAATAATGTGGATGAGGACACAGCTTCAAGATATATGGCTTCAACTACAATCAAAAACACGTTGTAGATTGCGACTCTCATTCCAGCCATAACAATCTCATGCAACCCCGTACAACATTCTCGACTCAAAGCACATCCAATACCGTTATCATTTCATAAAGAACAGGTTGAAAATGGAATAATTTAAATTATAATTTTGTCAGAACAGAATACCAATTAGCTGACTGATGTACGAAGGCCTTCCCTGAGGATCGGTTTAAGTAAGTCTTGTCTAAGGATGGTAAGAGATGTTCCGTCCAGCTGAACTGTAGTTCTGACAAATGAGACTGCTTGATACAGTCATCAAACATCAACATGTACATATTTTTGAATAAAAAAGCAAACTACAAAAATATAAAACTTCAAAAGAAAATACAAAACAGAAAATCAAAAATTTCCAAAAAAATAACTTCTCTTGATATGGAACAGACAAGTCCTTCTTGGAATCGATAAAACATTTACTTGCTTAGAAATGTCGATTAACATTGACACGTGGTGTAAATGTAAGTTCGAGCGAGAGTTTGCAAATAGTTTTCATAACATCATTTGCTAAATTCACAATATGGCTTATGTGCAAATGTCAGTACATAACCCGGACTTCAAATAAAGGAAGGTTTATAACTTATCCTCCCAACGAGAAAATTAACATATCTCGGTCTTGAGCTGTTCTTGACAAGAATTCAATGTTTTTAGCTCAAAGAAAAGGTAGTGTACGTTTCAGTGCGCTAACCCTACTTAGAAGAGAAGTACCTCTAGCATCTGGTTTTCAAAAAAGTTTGAACACAATTTTTATTTCAAGAATTTCTCGATGAAATCATAATCTTTTCAAAATTGTTGTTCAAAACACCCCTCCCTCACAAATGTTTTCAAAAGACAACAATTTCTCAATTGGTCAATTCTTGAGGGGAGTTTTTCGAAAACAACGTTTTAATGCTTTTGATACATCAACAAAAACGACCATTCTTATGTATTCCAAACATTATCAAAATGTTCCAAACCATTCATGCCCTACAATCATTTTCTCCCACATAATTTTTCAAGAACATAATTTAATCACAAGGTATATTTCAAAACTAAGTGTTTTTTATTTAAAATAAGGGAGAAAATGAAATAAAATGTGATCTATTCGACTCAATGTGCTGAAGTAAAGGTTTATGGTTTCGATCTTATACCCAACAACATCTTAATTTCACGACGATTCTAAAGTCATAAGGTAGGTTAGAGTTAAGAATCAATCCTATGATCCAACCAAACCGAGGAATCTACCCAGGATAATCCAAAGTAGAAATAGAAGTCTTAGGTATGATTGGAGAATGAATGAAAATGGGAAATAAATGGCCGACTAAGGATTGAGTTAAACACTGAATAATCACAACAAGGTTTTAGTAATGACGTCTTGGTAAGCATTGAAGGCGTGAAGAATTAAAAAGAAATGAAATGGTGAATAAAGGTCTAAAGAAAGAAGCCGGCTCGCACACAAACTTAAGGCAGAAACCGGGTCAATACATATGCTATCAGAATCACAAGATGATTGCTGGTATTGAAAATGACATCATGGACCCAGTGATGCAATGCACAACCCTTCTCATCCATTCGGGTTTCTCTCAACAGAAACTTGTCTTATTTGTCACGGAGATACACACGTTATCTATTGACATCTCACTCCGAGATTGTTGATATTGAATAGGTGGCAATATGCTCCAGCCTCCGAGTACTAAAACCAAAATGCACTAATCGAGTCTAGAGCCAAGAGATCAATCAAAATCTTGTTAGGACACATTCCATTTCAAACACTTGTTGAACATCATCATCATCAGTTTCACAAAGCATTATCAAGAGTCTACGCAATTATTGTGAAATACTTGCCAGAAATTCAGAGTGATACTCTTTAGTATTCACAATGACGAATGGAAATCCTTCCAGTGTCATCATCAAACAGCACTGCGGTAGGTGACTTGCGAGATTCTATATGAATCAAACTTGTGACAACTGGATATCGATTTGGTCCAGTAAATGAATTGACGGTTGATGAATTTTGATAAAAACATGACACTCTCGATGTGTTACAAAAACTCTTTAACAAGTGACACGTCGATTGATTTTTAAATCAATTTTCTCGTTTATCACTAACGTAAACCTGCAGGTCAAACGGTGGTAACGGCAACCTCAATCCCATTCAAATGCTCAATCTACAAAGACATACTATCTAGAAAGCTCAAGATTTAAAGACAAAGACTTCCGCAAACTCTGATTTGAAGCTTTCAAATATTGCAAAAGTATGAGCAAAATTTCAAAGACATAAGATCGCAAGATGGCAAAGACGATAAAGACAATGACAAAGGCTCAAAGTCAAGATCGCAAAGCATGAAGGAACAAGTTTACAACAAAGAACGAAGACAAAGACCAAGAACACTTGAGCTTAAACGACAAAAGCAATCTCACTGATCTCATGAAGGAGTGTCATCAATGAACTCACTTCGGGGGAGATTGTTAGCCTCAATTTTATTGAAGTCCAATAAAGGAAGCTCGTCCTGAGATCAAGACCTCACATCGGGGAGATTGTTAGCCTCAATTTATTGAGTCAAACAAGGAAGCTCGGTCACTCTACTATGAGCTTCGTCTTTAATTTTAATGTTGGAACAGGATAATATCTGGGAATCGGCCTCAGATAGTTAATCTAATATTGTATATGTAACGGGTATTAATCCCAAACAAAACCAGCCTGGGTCCTAGTCAAATACCGCGCACAGTCACATTAAATGTGTAGGGTATATAATATTTAGGAAATTTTCTAATATCTAAATATATATAGATATTTTTCTTATTTAGAAAATATCTTTTCATAATATCTAAATTTCTTTTTCCATCTCATTTCTCTCTCAAATCTCTCTCTCTCTACACGATTCTCTCTCTCTCTCTCTTTTCTTGGATTCGTGTTGTGTGTTATGAAGTGAAGTATTAATCGGAACCTACAGTTGAAAACCCAAGTTTATTAAACAAAGCCAAGGATTTTGCACCATGCTTGTATAACATTGATGAAATAGGAAAAGACTCGCTTTCTGATCATAAGATCATTTCTGAAGAAGAATTAAAATGTGAAGCTGAAAAGAGTTTGAGTAAAATAAAGAAAATCTCCACTCTCGTGTCATGGCTTTGTATATGGTAAGACTCAATTTGAAGAACCACCAAAAGTTCCTTTGAAAAGAAGAAATGTTAATTTGAAAAAACATTTGGAGCAACCTCAAAGGTTGAAAAAACATTTGGAACAAGCTCAACTGAGTAATTAGGATCCAAAACTTTAGAAAAGCCTTCAATTGAAATATTTTTACTATGTCAAACATGCAATGCTTAATTTTGAAAAACAAACGGTTTCAAAGCTAGAACTTGGTGGAAATGAATTTGTCACTACTCTGAGTTATGAACAAAATATGAATAGGAAAGCTAGAAATTGATTGTCTAAAGAATTTGAACATTTAGTTAAAGACGTAAATCTTCAACTAAACTGCTTTGAAAAATGTCTTGTCAAAGAAATGAAAGATGATTTAAAGTATGTCATATCTCTTGAAGACGAGTTTGATGAAACGTGTTTAATTTTGGACATTCAACAAGAATTTTTCAAAACCCAATTTGAGTCAGTCAAATCAGAGTCATATAGCCATGTGTACGATAATGAGAATTTTAAACAAAATTCCTTTTGGAAAATGAAAACCGTTATCTTAAAAAGACCATAACTGATCTTTCAAAACAAGCCGCTGATGTCAAAGAAGAAATGACAAACCGATGTACCCAGTATGAAAAGGATTTTGCAAAACTGGAGGCACATTGCACTTCTCTTGAACTTAAATCTCAAAATAAATCTTCGACATCCGTGCAAAATGGTCAAGTTTTAAGTAATAAGAGTGATGAAGCCAAAATCAAGTTTGACACCGAAGATCTTGAAACCATAAACATCGAGTTGGAATACAGTGTCGCTTTATTACTAAAAGAAAATGAACACCTAAAAGCGATTTACCAAAACCTATTTAATTCAATTAAACATTCACGAGTTCAGACAATAAGTTCAAACGTTTCTCAAAACAAAGTAGAAATTTAAAGTCTCAGTTGTCTGAATTTGCGGATAAAAAGTTCAATAAAGTTTTTCAAAAGTTTGAATCAATTAAAAAGAAAAAGTTTAACTCTCGAACATCAAACGATTTCCTTCAAAAATCTTTGTATGACTCTGATCCCTCAAGTGTTGATTCAGAATCGGCGAAGAAAAAGATTCTTTTCGGAAATGAAACATCAAGTTTTGAAACAAAGATTAAGGAGCTAGAAATGACTTTATCTCAACAAACAAAAAATTTTGAGGATGCCAAAGTCGACTTTTCAAAGAAAACGGACAAGTTCAAAACATATTTTGAAAAACTTGAAAATCAAAAGTTGTCCTTGAACAACAATTGGATTGTAAGATTTAAGATTCTAAAGCTGAAATGAACAGTTTTTGAAACAAATTACTTCTTTAGAATCAAAGTTAGCATCACAAGATCTTAAATCAAATCAAAAAGAATATAACGAGTTGAGAGTTTAATACAATGCCCTAAAAGCAAAGTTTGATGTTCTTAGCCGAGAAAAAGGAAAATCTCTTATGTCAAACGTTTCAACACAAAAAGTAAGCGTTTCTCCGAAGATTGACACAGGTGAATCTTCCAAATCATTTCCAAAGAGGGTTTCTCAGTTTACAACCTATTCTCTGTAAAAAGATAGGAAGTTTTCTAAGAAACCTCAACTTTTTTAAACACCTACTTCTCAAAAGGTTTTTAAATCAAATGATTCAAGTAGGAAAAAGCAGGTTTTTGAAGCTCCAAACTCCCGCCTTACACAGGTAAAGCAAGTGTGGAGACCAAAGCAAAGTCATTTAACACCGTTTAAATATTCAAAATCAGAAATGCTTTCTCTTCAATACAAGAATGACTCTGCTTTGAAAATTCAAAATAGTGGAAGATTTTAATCATTTCAAAAATGAATTCTCAAAGTGAAACACCGGGTTTCAACAATAGATGGAAATCTTCTTCTTCATCAAGATATAAAACACCACAAGAAAATTCAAGTTTTCATAATAAATGGAAAAACAAAAGGAATTTTAAATCTCCATTGACGCCACGAGAATTATTTTCAAATGAAACACCAGTTTCTAGTCCTCATTGGAACTCAACATCTTTGCATCGAATTGACACAACCTTTAAATGGTTTTCAAAATTTGGTAAACCCGTTAGCATCGTGCTTAAATGGGTTCTAAAGTTTGATGTCTAATTTGATTTATAATGGCTTGTAATCACTTCAGATTATAACCCGCGCTTCAAATTAACGGTTTGTAATCAAATGTAAGATTGCAACCCGTGCCTCAAATAATAGGAAACTGTACGCTTCAGTGCGTTTATCCTTAACAATGAAAAGAGAAATATTTTTGGTCTTGAGCTATTCAAACAAAACATTAAAGTTTTGTTGCTCAAGTCAGTGGCTTTTGTATACTTCAGTACGAGACCCGTGTTTTCAAAGAAAAGAAAGTGTACGTGTCAGTGCACTTATCTTACGAAAAGAAGAGAAATCTTCTTGTTTATGAGCATAATTTATTCAAAAATTTTCAAAAGGTTTTCAAAATCTTTCAAAATTTTGCTCATCAAAATGACTTGTGTACACATCAGTGCACAACTCGGTTTTCAAATAAAAGGGAAGTGTACGCTTCAGTGCGCGTTACCATCAAAAAAGAGAAATCTTCTTGTTTTCGAGCATACTTATCAAAATCTTTTAAAAAGTTTGCTCAAAACTATGACTTCTGAGTATTTCTGCTTAGAACTCGGACTTCAAAGAAAGGAAAGTGTACATTTATGTATATTTATCCTCACAACGGGAAGCTTGCAACTTCTCGGACTTGAGCTCGTTCATATATATATTCACAAATCTTGAGCTCAAGTAAATGGTTTTGTCAAATTGTTGAACACAATTTTTTAAGAATTCATCAAAAAGATTTTTTAAAATCTTTTAAAATTGTGTGTTCAACACTCCCTTCCTCAATAAATCCTTTGACTGATATCTATTTTGAGGGGGAGCTTTCACAACCAAAGTTTTAATGTTTTGGGCACAAATTTCCAAGATTCTTTTTTGTGTGTCTAAAACATTTAGTTTCAATAATAATCATGCAATAACCATTTTTTCCCATGTGCTTTCAAAATTCTCAAATAGCCATTGATATAAAAAACATCATACTGTATGCTATTTTTGAGGGGGGGAAATTGGATTAAAATGTGATCGTCTTTGACTCAAGTGCGTAACTCTTTCCTCCTTGTGTAAAACTCTTTCGAATCTTGATGCACATGTGTAGGGAAATCATTCCTCAAAAAGCCTAAAGTGTAAGGAAACAATAAAACTCTTAAAGTGTCAAACATTTTGATTTATATCAAACACTTTGATTGATTTTTAAATGGGTTTATGGTTACGATCTTTATACCTAACAACCAACTGATTCACGACGTCGATGAAGTCAAAAGGTGGTTAAGGTTGGGTATATGTCCTATGATCCAACCAGAACCGAAGGGATCTACCCAAGGACATTCCATAGTTAGAAATAGCAGGCCTTAGGTATGATATGGAGTTGAATGAAAATATAGGAATAATGATGACAAAGGCATGAGTTAGCACTGGAACAATTACAACAAGGTGCTAGTAATGACATCTTAGTAAACATTAAAGGAGTCGAAGAATGAAAAAGAAATGTTATGATAAAGGGTGTAAAGAAAGAAGCCCTTCATTAATATTAGGTAGAAATCGGGTCAATATATAATCTATCAGATATCACAAAGATGATATTTGGTATCGAAGACAAGACATCATGGACCTAGTGATGCAATGCACAATACTTCCCAGCCACTCAAGTTTCTCTCTACAGATTCTTGTTATAATTCTTACGGAGATTAAACACATCATGTATCGACTTCTCACTCTGAGAAATTTTGATATTGAAAAGGTGGCAGTCAGCTTTAGCCTCCGCTCACCAAAACTAAAACGCACTTATTGAGTCTAGAGCCAAAAGAGATCAACTTATAAATCTCGTTAGGACACAATTCCAAAATACACTTGTTTCTCACAAACAAAGAACAAAAGTGATATCTAAGAGTCCTACGCATTATCCTTGTGATATTGCCAAAACATTCAGAGTGTTACTCATCAGTTTCACAGTGACGAATGAAAATCCTTCCAGTGTTAACATCAAATAGCACCGCGGTAGATAACTTGAGAGATTCTATATGAATCAAGCTTGTGTTAACTGGATATCGATTTTGGTCCAGTCTATGAATTGACAACTTAATCAGTCAGAGAGTGACTAACTGATTCAATCTTATCGTGTTGTCTGCTTTGAGATGTTCTGGTAATAAGAACAAGCTAGTACAGCTGGAAACCTATCAATGAGGTTCTTTGAATCTTCTTGATCACAGGTACAATATTCATACATGGTAAAACGAGGAACCAAAGGTTATTGCAACCGACCTTTGACGAATGACAACACTATATTCTTCCATATATGCTATTTATTTCTAAGCCTTAAGTGCAGGTTTATACAATTATGGCAAGACCTCATATAAGTTAAGTCGGATTCATAACGGCATGCTAATACTCAAGACTTAAAGTTTCAAGAAATCAAGAATGCTCAAGATCATACAAAGATAAATACTTGCGCTACTCTGATATTCAACATCTTCCTTAAAGAAATAAAGTGTTCAATTTAAAGATTATCATGGGAGATTGTTATTCGGCTTCAAGATGACAAAATGTTTGATCCCAATGAACAGATCTTTTAACTCATTAGCTTGATTTAAGTTTAGTATCCTTGGATAAATCCAAAGGTACTAAGGTTAAAACTTTGTGTATATAATATAAACTATGCGAAATCTAGTTTATACCACTAAGAAGAATAACAACAATGAATGTTTGACAAACAGAAAACATAACCAAAAAAATAAGCTTCAATATTACTACAAACACTCTTTGATAGTGTTAGGGTTTACAACCTTGAAGCATGGATTACTCATAAAGACTATGTGAATGTGTATAATGCCATATAACTAGGAATCTCCTTTAATACAACCAAGGAGTCCTTTACAAGAAATCAATGAATCTTCTAAAAACATTAAACTTATTGGCATATCTTTACTAAATATAAATTAAATAAAACAAGATAACTAATACATATCTTTTAACACGTCTTTACATCTCTTCACACATCTTTATCTTCATGCAGTCTTCAATCTTTATCAGCAATATAAATCTCTTCAGCAGTGTTAAGTTAGTACTGGCAGTACTAACTTTTACTCTAGAAGTACTAATTAGTTAGTATTGTTAGTTATAATCTGAGCAGCACAAACTTTTAGACTTGGCAGTACTAAGTTGATCTAGCAGTATAAATTTGTAGGAGCCTTAATTCCTAACAATCCTACCCTAAACTTGTGATTTACCTTCAAATCATCAAGTTTTCTTGAATTTAACCTTTCTGAGAGGATTATTCTAAACATTCTTCTACTTATGAAGTTGTGACTTTATAAACCTGAGAAGTTCAAATGCCATTTTACTTTCTTGATCAACATCTAGTCTTCTACTTAACATCCTTGAAAGCATTTCTTAAGTAAGAGGATATTTCTTCTCTATCATCATGTGAATAGCAATTCCATTATGTATCAGCAATGTATGAATTCCACATGAGTCAAATAATCTCCAGCATATCAAGTTTATGTCCTGTTGATTCTTCCCATATTTCATCATCTTCATTAGCCCCAAATGAGATCTTCAAGAACTGCCCCAAAGTAACAAGTCAGATCCTTCGGGACTTGTTGATCATAACCTTCTTTGTACCAAATCTGTGTAGATCCATCACATCTTGCCTATCAAAATCATCAAGCATTTCACTGAATATTTTGTAATTTTTAGAACTTCCATCTGCTCTGATGATTTGATAATACAGTCAAAAATTCTGTCAAAACAGTGTGTCTTCCAGTCAACCTATTGGGTAATTAGTAGCCAAAGACTCAAACATCAATAGCAATATCATCTATTGGAACGACATCTATATTATCTTTAAGCTCTTCCTTCTCAGCATCATCCTCTAGTTTCTGTTTCTTGACATTGTCTTCATCAGAATCTTCTCTTGATCTCTTTTTACTACTTCCTGCTTGCTGTTAACTGTCATCATTTTTCTTTTCCTTTTCTTCTTTAGCAGATGCTTTTAAACAAACCTGAAGCTTTAATTTTATTCATAGTCTTCTTAATAGACTTTTGTTGAAAATCAAATCCAGGTCTCTTCATCACTTCTTTTTCAATCTCAGAATCCTTAGGTACAAAAGCATGATTTTGATCTCATACTCTTTCAAAAATAAGTCTAACATCTTCATTAGCTTATTTTCCCATTGAAATGACTCTGCATTGTATCCTCCTGATTTTTTAATACAATGCACATGTTCTTCCCTTACTTCGACTATATAGAAAGAACCTATTTGAATTGCATGATATCTTAGCAAAGCAGATCACTACACTCCATCAATATCATAGGCTTGATCAACTTTAGCTACAACTTTTTGTTCTTGTCTTGCTCTATTAAATTCTTCTTGTAATTGTTTAGCTATTTCTGCATCCCTAGAAATCCTTTGTCTTTCTTCTTCATTAATCTGTTCTTGCAATCTAATAGCTTCTTTATGCCTAAGTCTTTCTTGCTCTAGTTGCTTCTTTGACTTCTTCTAAACAGATTCATCTTCTTTCATAATAGCTTTTCCTTTATCTTTTCTCTTTTATGCACTCCTTCTGATGTACACTAAATTTTTAGCAGCAATACTAACTTTAGGAGTCGCACTAGCAGTACTAATTTCTTTTTCACCCTTTTCACCACTACCAAGATCTTCCACTAGTTCAGTAGGCTCTTCTTGATCTAAAAGTATCTCAGTATCAGCACTAGTCCTCCCCTGAATCTCAACATCCTCTTGAATCCATGAAGTTCCTTTATCTTATACCAATAAAATAAAGGGGTTTTGATCAATCTCAACAATTCTCCTCCCATGTTTGGAAGGATCCTCCAAATCTTCTTTAGTATCAGATATAACCACTCTGGCCCTTCTTCTAGGTTGCCTTGACTTAACTTTGTGTTCCAACTTCTTCACCCTCACGATGAGCTTAGTGTAAGCAGCACCATAGGTTAGTTTTGTTTGCTTTAAGTCAGATTGCAAATCCTCCACTTTCTTGGACAATGTGGTACAAAAAACCGTTAATTCATTAAGTGTCAAACTGCCCTCATCATGTCTAAGTGATTAAACCCTTGGGTGAGATAAATCATAGGGCATGGTAGCAGGTTCTTATGTATCATGGATAGTGTGCATAGATGGTGTTGAAGTTGGTGGGTGTGAGGTGGATGGAGTATGGATGGGTGTGTGA
Source organism: Tanacetum coccineum (assembly GCA_026074375.1). Taxonomy (NCBI): domain Eukaryota; kingdom Viridiplantae; phylum Streptophyta; class Magnoliopsida; order Asterales; family Asteraceae; genus Tanacetum; species Tanacetum coccineum. The sequence goes on from BQNB010002698.1 coordinate 105,945, forward strand.
TGGGACACAACTGGGACTGTTGATCCTTCACCCTGCTGAATTGAAGCTTGAACAAGCATGCTTAGAAATAGTGGAATGTCCACCCCTAGTATAACCCTTGGAAACCCTTCTTAAGTTTGCTTAATAGTTTTTTTGTGATGGTAGGAGTTCAACATAATTTCTTTTGTGAGGTAGAATCAATCTCCCCGAACAAAATGGTAATACTGTTTAAAAGATTTGAATGAATCTAGGATACATCAAGAATTAGACCTACTGTCCAAATTTTTTACCATGCCCTCAAAAATCATTTTAGAAAAGTTGAAAGACCTGTTTGTGGCCAGACAAATGATAGCAGTTGCTATGTTGCTACTAAACTGCTCCCAAGAAGTCTTCTTAGGGCTTAAGCAATAAAGAATAGTATGTATTAAGAACCATTAAGGGAAAAGTGACCCTTTTTGGAAGTCAACTTTTTCAAAAATCCAAAGCATACCCCATAAGAGCAAAAGGTTTGCTCAAAAAATTTTATTATTAAGGTAGTAGAACTATATGATCAGCTCTTCTAACTTAAGATGTCTTTCTAAGAGATGCTTCAGTAATAGTCTTGAGTTGGCCAATCTATGTTGCAATTATTGTCACTTCCTCCATCTCAAGTGTGCTTTGTGGAAGCAGTTTCCAAACTTTTGAATGATGAAGTAAAGATAGTAGGATTTTCCAATGTTTAGAGCAAACTTATTTGACTTGTATGGAGAAAATCTTTACTATCTGGTAAAAATCTTCACTGTCCATCTGGTTTGAGTAGAGTAAGTGACCCATTTTGTGGGTATAACAGAACACTAAAATACCAGATTGATGAAGTTATGATAAGGGGTTCTGGTTTTATGTTCATTTATGAAGAAATGAGATGTTTGGTAAAGTTAATTGATATTTATGTCGAGAGCACTTAGGTTTTGTTTGACCGACTATAATAAAATTAAATCCTTTTTCTCAATAGAAACCATATAATAAGAAATAAATATCAAGAATTTACAAATCATTAGACCCTAAAAGCAGTTGTTGGCGAAAATATCTCAACGCTTATTAATTTATTAAGAAAATTCTGTTATAAAAACCTCAAACAGTAACTAACGGTCAGACACCCAGCAGTACTAATTTTTCCTAACAGTACTAACTTTAAGCCCAGCCGAATTAACTTTACCTAGCAGTATTAAGATATGCCTGGCAGTACTAACTTAATACTGGCAGTATTAAGTATATGCCTGCAGTACAAACACCAATGCTGTTCCTACAAGCATTTAAATTTAGATTCTCACAAGCTCTCTTTTTGTTTTTATTCTCACAATATCTCTCAATTCTTTTTGCTTACAAAATCACTCATTTATGTTTTTATTCACACATCTCTTTTTTTGTTTTTAAACTCACAACATCTCCTTTTTCTTTTGGCTCACCAAATCTGACAATTTTATACAAAGTTCCATCAATTTCATTAGTTGCATACTGTCCTCCCCACTTCCAAGTGTGTAACCTCTTGAGAGAGGTGGATCGTTGAAATGTTTAGATGCAGTCTCAAAACCTAATTTGAGCATCTGCACCTCCCAATATGGTATTTTGGCACATGGGGCCACTACCTGAATCAGTTCCCTAAGGATTTAACTTATTAAGTGTTGCCATGGATTTGGGTTCACTATTATGTTACTACTGTCCTGCTCTGCATCTAAGCTAGAAGCAGTAGTGGCAGCCCTTTCCAGATGAAAGTAGCCATTAATTTGTCAAAAATTACCCCTGAATAGTATTCAGTAACGGTAACTTTAGCAGCACTAAGTTAGGCTAGCAGTACTAAGTTTTAGTTACCAGAATTAACCCATTTTCATCACTTGGCAGCTCTTGCACTCTATTCTAAGCATCCATGATGTATAATCTGTTGTACTTATACACATAGTTCCATATAGCCTTCCCTCAAACAAAGCTTCTATGTGTATTATCAGCTGCACCAATTCACATATATAGCAGCACTAACTGAGCATAGCAGCAGTAACGTTTGTACTAGCAGTACAAAGTTTCACCTGGAAAAATTAACTAAGCCTAGTAGTATTAAATAACTTGGCATCATATTTACTTTTCAATACCAACTCAAACATCATATATGTATAAGCCTTTGTACCTATACACAACTAACCTCCCCTTAATCCATGCTCTATGGATTAAGCATACCAATGCTTGCAACCAAAAAGTTAAACCTGCTAACATCAAAAGCCTTTTTTAGAAGATCTGCAACATTATGGTCTGTGTGAATCTTGATCACATGAATTAACCTGTTCTCATAAGAATCTCTGATGAAATGGTGTCTAATCTCTATGTGCTTGGTTTTAGAGTAAAACACTAGATTCTTCCCAATATAAATGGTGATTTCATTATCAATGTAAATCATGGTATTCATGAAGTTGAACCCATAATCAAGCATTTGATTTTGAATCCATAACACCTATCCACAGCAATTAGCAATAGCAACATACTCTACTTCAGTAGTAGAATTTGCAACTATAGTCTGCTTCTTACATTGCCATGAAATCAACCTCTTGCCAAGAAATTGACAACCTCCTGTTGTGGATTTCCTGTCAAGGCTAGCTCCAGCATAATCACTATCAGAAAAAGCTTCCAAGTCAAATGGTGAATCTCTAGGATACCAAAGGCCCAATTTAGGTTGACCTTTCAAGTATCTAAAGATCCTCTTCACAGCATGAAGATGTGACATTTTAGGAGTAACTTGGAACCTTGCACAAGCACAAACAGCAAACATTATGTCAGGCCTAGAAGCTGTTAAGTACATCAATGATCCAATCATTGATCTGTATAAATGAACATCCACACTATCAGCTTCTTCATCCTTGATCAATGCCTTGTTAGGTTCCATGGGAGTGCTTGCTGTCTTCACAGTGGCAAAATCAAACTTCTTCAATATTTCAACCACATATTTGTCTTGGCTAATAAAGATTCCATCCTTCTTCTGTTGTACTTGTAACCCTAAGAAGAAAGTGAGTTCCCCCATAGAACTCATCTGGAATCTCTTGTGCATCAAACCTTCAAACTCATCACATAAAGACTTCTTTGTGGACCCAAAGATGATATCATCAACATACACCTGTACTAACAAGATATCACCTTTGTCCTTCTTGATGAACAAAGTCTTATCTATAGTGCCTCTTCTAAATCTATTTTCAATTAAGTAGGTAGACAAGGTCTCATGCCAGGCTTACCTTATACACTTTGTCAGGAAAATGTGGATCTTCAAAACCAGGAGGTTGGCAAACATATACCTCCTCTTCTATAGTACCATATAAGAAGGAACTCTTTACATCCATCTGGTATACAATAAACCCCATAAATGATGTATAGGCCAAAAATAACCTGATTGCTTCTATCCTAGCAACAGGAGGCAAAAAACCTCATCATAATCAATGTCCTTCTTCTCAGGGTATAACCTTGTGCCCCCATCTTGGCCTTGTTTCTCACTAGCAATCCCTCTCTCATCCATTTATTTCTAAAAACACATTTTTGTTCCAATGGCCCTCTTTACATTAGGTAGATCAACCATGTCCAAACGCTTCTGAAGTATAAATTATAGAAGCTGCCTCTTACATTGGCCTCTACCCAGCTTGATCTTCCAGAGCTTGAATCACCTTCTTGGGTTCTTTTTGAGAGAGAAAACAAGCAAACAGGCAGTTTTGATAATCTTTGTGATTAGTTCTTCTCTGCTTGTTAATGTAGCTCACCAAAACATATTCTTCAAGATTTGGTTATGACATCCTTCTTGTTAGTGGAGCTGAGTGCAAATCTCTAATTATTTACTCAATTGGATGATCTTTGTTAATTCTTGTTGTGGGAATATAACTGACATTCATGGTTGTCTCCAAGTTGTTGAGGTCAGCAGCTGCACCCACTTCATCATCATATGCACCATCAAAAATCCTAGTATCATTCATTAGAGTCACATTTGGAATATTTAGAAGAGTAAATGCATTTCTAAAAGGAGAATTTCCTTTCAAATAGATGATCTCAAATGCATAAAAGCTTCATCAAGCAGCAATAACTAGTGATATTTTCATCATAAGTAAAAGAGATGGCGCAGCGGTAGCTAACAGTGTAACATAACAGTAATAATACTATTAGTGGCTGTTAAGATTTTCATATGGCTTTTCTTGTTGAAGAAGGCCTTTCAAACTTCACTTCTTGTGACTTGTTAGTAATTCCTTTCCCATCTTTTATCTGAAGCTTCATCTACGTTCATCCACTTCAGTAGGCTTCATTCTAGCATCTTTTTCACTATCCTTAGGACCTTGAGAGATTAATGGATCAGTTGTGGAGAGAGGTATCAGGATGTACTCTTGTTCAGGTTTTATCTTCTTTTTAGCTTGACTTGCAACAATGGTATCTCTTTTTCCTACAATACCATTAGTTTGATTTCCTGCAATAACTGGCACATAGTTCATTGATTTTGACAAAGAATCAACATCAAAAAGCCAGTTTGGTCCAATTTCTGTCACATTAGGTGTATTTTCAAGAAATCTAATGTTTAAGGTCTCTTCAACTATCCTAGTCCTCTGATTAAATAACCTCATCCTCCTTCTCTAACCACAGAAATAAACCAACAAAAAATCCCTCATCACTTTTCGCAATCACACTTTTCCTAAGATGATCCCTGTTATTTAGATGGTAACCAGGACACCCAAAAGGTTTCATAAAGACTATCAATTGGGGTTTATCCGCATGAATAAGTTCATACGGTGTCTTGTTATGAGGCTTAAAGTACTAAGACCGCTATTAGCACATAGCAGCAGTATTAACTAACTTCAGCCCAAAAGGTAGTTGGTAACATAGAGTTAATCTAACATAAGTTCTTACAATACAGCCTCTATCAGTGTTCTATTCCTCCTCTCAGCAACACCATTCTGCTGAGGAGTCCTAGCAACACTGAATTCCCTCTTAATCCTCTTTATTTCACAAACTAATTCATTACACTATTTTTAAAGTCAGTTCCATTGTCACATCTGATAACTTTACTTTAAAGATCTAGTTGTTTTTCTAATTATCCTGTTATGAATGTCTTTAATATCCCACTGTCTCAATCCTAGTGGGCCAAAAAGAATACCCAAGAAAATCTACTAAAGTCATCAGTGAAAACTAAGGCAATAATACTTTTTCATTCACAACTCTAACAATTGTAGGATAAAATAAGATCCATATGAAAGCATATGTAAAGTTTTGCAATTGAGTTCATAAGTTTGGCCTTATGGGAGGCTTTTTGTTACTTTCCTTTTTGACAAGCAACACAAGAGTGGTTATTTTCAAAAATCTTTGAAGACAAACCTCTAACAAGGTTTCTCCTCATAAATTTGTTCATGTTTTTAAAAAGTTTATGTGCCTCAAGGCTCCTATGCCATAAATTGGATTCATCAATTGTGGCCTTAGCAAAGAGGACAATGTTAAAGCCTTTACGTGGGAACGAACACGTCTTTAGGTCAACACTATAAAATGTTATCATTCTTGTAACCTCAGCAAAACCTGACCTTTCATCAAGTAGCTTAAAGTCAAAGATAAGATCAAGAACATTCAGTGTTATACTATAACAGGAATTTCTCCTTACAAAAGTACAACATTAATCAAAATCTAATGTTGCGCATTTTTGATTTTACGCTTTTCTAGAAATTCTAAGCCTTTACCATCATATTCCAAAAGGAAAAAATAAAAAAACCACCATCATAAATCTTCATACTCAGTAATAGTAACATTTGTTTCCAGTCATGTGCCTTAGCAACCACTATCAATAACTCCTTTTTCTTTGTACACCTTCTGCTAGTAGGTTGCCCTCTGCACATAAAATAAAGAATTAGGACACTTTTAAGGATCGAAGCCATTATAGACTTGATCAGCCTCGATGCATCAATGTAAGAATAATTCTTGAAATATTGATGCACTACTATTTTTGGCTTTCTAAACCCAGCATGTTGAGCCCTTAATAACATTAGCCCTTATTCCCTTATTTTCACTTACTACTGCTCTATCCCTAGCAATAGTATCTTTTACCCTGACAGTATTAACTGTTTTATTGAAAATACTGTTCTTGTTTGTAGTTAAATGGCCTTGTGACCTTATGAATACCCTTTTTTGTAAGATGTGATGTTATCTAAGGATGATTCATATTGATTTTGAGCCAGCAGTAATTAAACTGATCTGATAGCTAGTAATTAATTTCATTACACCATGCAGTTTAAACACTTGCACAGTAGTATTAATTTTGCCAGACCTGGTTAATACCTACATCTTGTGGCACAAACTTTCTATTAGGGTGATGTGAGTCAATATATATTAGCAACAACGATCTTAGTGGATTTACCCTTTTTGAGTTGTTCCACATTGGTTTTATAACCTTTTTATTACACACATAATGAAGATGCTCAAAACTACCACAAACAAAACAAGCTATATTAATCATTTTAAAGTCACTTCCTAGTCTTTGGGACATTAGATTGTTCCAGTTTCTTTGGTTTCCCCTAGGATAGTGTTTGTTTTGTTTAGATGTTTCTACCTTATCTACTGTTTCCCTAGCAGAATTAACAAATTTTATCTTTTCAGTGCTAGGTCTAATAGTTTTATCCTTAACATTAGGTATAAATTCTACCTCATCATCATCATCAGAATTCTAATCCTCAATGACTGGAGGTCTAAAGCTGTTTTCCCTACTAGTTTTAGGTTCTACTACATCACATTACTTTTTACACCAGCAGACTTAAGATTTGACTCAACTGTCTTAACATTACTAGGTGTAACAATAGTAGTAACATCCATATTCTCACTTTCAACTATTTCATCTATAAATGTTAGATCAGGTTTGCGAGGTATGATATTCCCTGTAAAAGGTGGGGGAACTCCATGATATCCCTTATTAGATTTTGACTTATTATGCTACTGATTTTCTAACATTTCTGATGCATTCACAAAACATTCTATTGCAGGAGAAGCTGTAGTAGAAGAAGATGCATTATATCATAGTCCAGTTTTAAATTTGTCAACAACTTGACTTTCCAGCAAATTATTCAAAGATTTAGATGAATTTTGAAACTTCTATAATGTTAGTTTTAACTCATCTCTCTCTTTTTCTGCTTTTTCCAATTTCCTTTTGTTTCAACTAAAGCATTATCTCTTAGTTTAACTTCAAGGTTTAAAACATTAATGCTTTCTTTCAAACACAACCTCATTTACTTTATAGTAAGCTAGTCCTAGCTTTCTACTGATTCTAAACTGCTTATAAATACAAAATTAAATTGAACTTTTTGTAATCTGAAGACAAATAAATCAATTGTTCTTTGAGAGTAGCATAGCTTTTACACATGATCAGAACAAACTACCTCAGAATCTGAACTGGAAGAACTTCCTGAGAATGTATGTGCCATCAATGCAAAGTTTGTAGGATGCTCTTCTTCAGCTTGATTCATACCCTCCTACTTCATCTTGAGCAACCAATGCATTTTCATTGGGAGTTTCCACTATCACAGTTCTTCTATTATTCTCTTTTTTTCTTTTCTCCTGATTATTTGGAAGTCTACATTCTCTTGCAAAGTGACCATAGAAATTTAATGAAATTGTAGCACTCTACTTTGACCTGTCAAAATCCAACTCATTAACCATTTACATCCAATTGGCCTACTTGTCCTCTTGAAGAATCTCCTAGCTCTAATAGTCAGCATAGCCATCACCCATAGTAAATCCATTTCTCTAGTCATAAGGATCAAATTTTTCTAGATCTACTTGTGACATTTGAGGAGAATTAGGCTGACTAGCTAGGAAAGCACAGATCACAGCATCACTAAGGTTATCTCCAGTTGTAGGATTACTTTGAGTATGAGCAGCATTAACTCCATAAGCAGTGTTATCTGCTTCATTTGTGCTACTCTTACTTTTGTGATTGTGCTTGTGGAGGACACATACAAGCCACAATTATTGGATTTTGACTTGTACATTGATGATCCTAAGATTTCAAATGTTCATAGATCTTCAAGTTGTTTTATAATCATCCAACTGATGTCTCTATTTCCTGTTTGTTCCTCCAGACAAGCATGAGTCCTTCCATTCAAGGGAGACTGTCTTAAACAGATTTTTAAGTTCATGTGCACTTATGAAATAACTTCACCTTGAATCTCCAACTGACCAATAAGTTTTTGCAACCTATCAAAAGTTTGATCCATTATCTCTGAACTTAATACTGCAAAGTTCTCTTATTGTTGCTTGAGTAGAGTTCTCTGAACATTCTTGGATTCCTTATTTCCTCCATACCTCTTCTTAATGGCTTCCATGAGCAGTTTTACATCTTTATATGAATGGAACTTCAGTTGATCCTTATTTGGGAGTGCCATCAACGGAGTTCCTCTAGCTTTCATCTCATTCCTCCTGTCCTACTTTTCTCTGCATTAAGGTAGGTTTATATTCTGCTCAGTTTTCTCAATAGTTCTCTTTAGCACGTGTTACATATTTAATTACTTCCCAGATTGATTAATCAGTCAAGAGAAATGTATTGTTCTATCCTCATTAACCAGATATCAAATCCCTTGTTAGGATAGAGAGTTTTGCATTCAGAGTTATAGAAGTAGTTCCTGCCTCCATCTTATCACTGAGAATTAGATCAAGTATGTGTTGTTGATTTCTTCTTATTCAAAGCTTCACAACAAGCTCTGATACCACTTGTTGATCCCAATAAACAGATCTTTAACTCATTAGCTTGATGTAAGGTTTAGTATCCTTAGATAAATACAAAGGTACTAAGGTTGAAACTTTGTGTATATGATATAAACTATACAGAATCTAGTTACTAAGAAGAATAACAGCAATGAATGTTTGACAAACGGAAAATATAACCAAAACAATAAGCTTCAATATTACTACGAACACTCTTTGATAGTGTTAGGGTTTACAACCTTAAAGTTATAGATACTATGAAAGACTGATGTGATGTGTATAATGCCATAACCTAGGATATCTTTCTTTATACACAAGGAGTCCTTTCCAAGATAAACTATGAATCTTCTAAAGACATTAAACATATATCATATCCTTTCTAAATAATATAGAATATACACAAGATAACTCAATACATATCTTTTAACATGTCTTTTACATCTCTTCAACACGACTTTATCTTCATGCAGTCTTAATCTTATACAGTATAAATTTTCTTCGAGCAGTGTTAAGTAGTACTGGTAGTACTAACTTATATACACCGTATACTATTTGTTATAATCTGAGCAGTACAAACTTTTAGACTTGGCAGTACTAAGTTGATCTAGCAGTATAAACTTTGTAGGAGCCCCTAATTCCTAACAAATAAAGTATGAGCATGTTGGCCCAAAGAAACAAAATAGTAAGAAGGCAAAGTATTGCAAAGATGAACAAGTAATGATGAAAGATTTATGATCTCAAGATGCATTAAAGGCAAGTAATGATGAATAGACACCAAGGAAAGGACAAAAGATAAAGATAAAGACACAAGAGCATGATTGGAACAAAAGGAAATAGCTTATCTATTACGCGAACAAGACTCAAGGTTAAGACAAGAAGCTTCAAAGACCAAATATCAAGGTCACAAAGAGAGATCTCTATGATCACCCCTTAGAGGGAGATTGTTAGGAATTCAGAAAGTGTTGATCATTAATGAGATCTCAGCGATCATCCTTTGGGGAAGATTGTTAGGAATTCAGTTTTAGTGAAGTGTCGATAATTATCGATCTCACGAGTCTTGTAATAGTTTAGACAAATATGAAAACATGTAATAGTTAGTCCAATAGGCTAGTTCGTTAGGCTAAATATTGTAATATCCCAAGACTTGGCCTAAGGGAGCCCAAGTAAGGCCCAACCTGAGTCTTGGAGGCTATATAAGCATCCCTCTCTACACATAGAGAGGGTGTGAGTGTGTGTTTCTTAAGTGAAATAAAGAAAGGCTTTTAAGTTATATGCAAACACCTCCACTAATCTATTCTCTTTTCTAGTATTCCATATTTATGTGAAATCTATATTCTATAGGGATCTCCCTTACCAGCTCGTCGATGAAGTTACTGAACTACACAACGTTTTTATCAACATGAAGCATTGTCTTTTGATCCTTCCATTCAAAGTAGATCTTCTGTGAGCCATAATTTTCCATAGGTTTCTTGAGCTCTATGATCCTCATGGCTTGACGCATGCCCTTCATGCCTTTATCCCTGCCTCCCCGGCCCCTTCCTCTTCCGAATCCCGATTTTACATATTTAAGTAAGTGATAACGTCATAAAATAACAAGTAACCAAATTCAAATGATCAAGTTTAAGTCTTTTTTAAATAATCCAAAAATTCTTACCTCGACAACCGGTACCAACCTAGCGTGAAGGGGGATGAGTGGGTTACCAGCACCGTCACCACCGTGACCACGCACGACTGCTGCTGACATCTGTAAAAGTGCAAGTACAATAATATATAAAAATTCATGAACAAATTAATATAAACATGCACACATTCAAATAAATATACACATTTAAACAATCCATAATAATTTTATCAAATAAGTGTCGATTTATACAAGTTAACAATATTTAAAAATCAATCTTCATCATCACTAGAACAAACAACAGTCGCAACTTCATTATCATCATCAGAATTGGTGAGGACTTCATTATCAGAATCTGCTAAATCATGAAGAACGTCGTCTTCATCATCAATAAAATCATCGTCGTCGTCAACAGGATTGATTGGTGGTGGTGCCTCAACTTCCGTTGATTGACCATTGATATTCAAGGTCGCAAAATACAAATCATTCAAATTAGTAGAAAGTGCAAGATCAGGAGTTGTTGTCATGTATGGATGTGTATAACTGATTTGCTATTTGAGAAAAAATAGGCAACATTTCTACTCAACTCTCCAAATATGTGTATTAAAGACATACTCATAGGAGTAAATGAGAAATAATGTCAAAATCATCTCAAATAGTAATTCGGTTAAGCACATCCATATCCAAAATGAGACAAAACATTCAAAAAGTAGTCCCAAACAAGGGATTTTCCGAAATTAATTTCTAATAAATTAATCCGGACGGGTTTTCTATAAAGAATGATTAAACTTCGGACGGTGATTTTTCCAAAAATTAATCACTAAACTCCTAAAACAAACTTGTCGCATCGTCATATTCACATACATATGAATATAACACTACATATATATAACCTCTATTCCAATTATAACCCTCTATATAACAAACCATCAATATAACGCTACATACAATTTTCATTCATATAACATGTTCACATATATAACACTCGTTATTCCATATAACCCGTTTATATAACATACATTCCATAAAAACCCATCTATTCCATATAACCCGTCTATATAACATACATTCCATATAACCTAACAAGTCTATTCCATATAAAATACATTCCATATAATGACTACATACATAATCATATTCACGTTACACTGTCACATTAAATAAAATTCATATTCTATAATAAAAGAGAGAACATACTTTGGTCTAGGCTTAGGTTCTCGGCTGTAATCGATTGTGGTATCGGCTATACGTGGTCTCGGCTAGGATCTCGGCTGAGAAAACATCATTGGTTGCTTAAAACGAGAGCATAAACTTTTGACAACGACATGTTCTTGGGAATACCAAAAGGCTGCTAAAAAATAGATAACATTGTAATACATTACATAATGTAATACTCCTTATATGTGCTTATTTTTGGGCTTATTCTTAGTTTATTCTTCGGTTGAAAATTAAATATAATCAAAATTTAATAAAACCCACAATAACTTCTTATTATTATTTTGGGCGTATTACTGACTTATTTTAGTGCTTATTTCAATGCTAATTTCAAAATTAAAAAAAATCAAAACTCATACCTCAAGCTTATTTCAGTGCTTATTTTAGGAAAAAGAAAAATGGTGAAGAAAAGAATTAAACCATAGAGGAGGAAAAGAAGAAGAATTAAACTATAGAGGATGAGGTGCTCGTGTGCTTGTGCGGGTGCTGGTAAAGGTGGTGGCGGGTGTTGGAGGTGGCGAAGGAAGTGTTGTGGTGAAGGAGGTGTTGTGGTGATAAATGTTAGGATTAAAAGCTTCTTGATGTTGTTTGGAAGTTAAGACTGCTCAGGTGTGTGTTGGCATAAATTAATGTTGTTAGTAATCTTTATGAAAAATATGCTAAGTAGTTAGTACGGCTAGTGTAAGTTACTAATGCTAGTGTATATTAGTATTGTTAGTTACTACTGCTAATAATGTTAGTACTGCTAGAGTAAAGATAGTACTGCTAGAGTTAAGTTAGTACGGCTAGTGTAACTTAGTACTGCTGATGAAGAATGAAGAAAATATTCTAAGTAGTTAATGCTGCTTGTACTCAGTTAGTGCTGCTGGTACAAAGTTACAACTGCTTATTCAGAGTTAATGCTGCTGGTACAAAGTTACAACTACTGAAAGATTACAACTGCTCAAGGATTAAGACTGCTGAAAAGATAAAGATTGATTGGAAATCAAGAATACTTACGTGATAAGTATGAGTTATCTATAGGAAGGATCTTAGTGAATATTCTAAATTTTTGTAATATATTGTAAATCAACTAGGACTCCTTGGTGTATAAAAGGAGGTCCTAGGGTCGAAGAGATGATATCCTTTTTTCATTGTTCTGTCAATCTATTCGTAGCTTCAAGGTTTTGTAAACCCTAACACTATTAAGAGTGTTCGTATTATATTGAGGCTGAAAGTTTGGTAAACTGTTTGTTATTGATCTTGTTCATTATTGTTTCATTGAAATTCTTCTTAGTATCATTGACTAGATTCCACATAGTCTTTGATATTTACAATCAAAGTTTCTATCATAGTTGTTTTGGATTTATTCAATACAACTTAGCCTTATACAAGCTAAGCAAGATCTATTCTATTGTGATCAACAAGTGGTATCAGAGCTTGTGAGAAGCTTAAATAAGAAGAAACTTTACAACACACAAGATCTACTTTTTCAAGAAGTAATGGATTCACAAACTACTCAAACCATCAAGCTACCCATACTCCAACCTGGTGAGTATGATCTCTAGAAGATGAGGATGGAGCAGTAACGTCTACATGCATTAAACTACCTCTATTAGGAGATAATAGAAAATGGTAATGCACCCATAGTAACAAAAACTGTTGATGGTAAGGAGACTGTTATCCCTCCTACAAGTGTTGAAGAGAAGGCACAAAGAAGGGCAGAGTTAAAGGCTAGAAGCACTTTGTTGATGGCCTTATCTAATGAGCATCAATTAAAGTTCAACTCATACAATGATGCTAAAACACTAATGCAAGCTATTAAGAACAGATTTGGAGGTAATACTGCTACAAAGAAAACTCAGAAAAATATTCTGAAGCAGCAATATGAAAATTTTACTACATCCAGCACAAAAAAGACTGAGCAAACCTATGAAAGGCTTCAAAAGCTAATTAGTCAACTAGAGATGCATTGTTAAGTCATCCCTTAATAAGACATCAATCAGAAGTTCTTGAGAAGTTTGTCACAAGAATAGACTATGCATACTATTGTATAGAGGAACAAACCAGAGATTGAGACATTGAGTTTAGATGACCTCTTTAACAACCTGAAGGCTTATGAATCAGAGGTCAATAGGACATCTAGCTCAACCACTAACTCACACAATGTAGCCTTTATGTCCTTTAGCAGCACTAACAGTGCAACTAAAACTGTTAATATTGCTTAAGGTGTTGATACTGCTAGCACTCAGGGTGCTACTGATAGCTCAACAACTATTGAAAATTTGAGTGATGCTATGATTTATTCCTTCTTTGCTATCCAACCAAGTATTCCATAGCTTGATAATGAAGATCTACAACAAATCCATGCTGATGATCTAGAAGAGATGGACTTGAGGTGGAACATTGCTATGCTGACTATGAGGGCAAGAAGATTCTTGAAGAATACTAGAAGGAAGCTGGACATGACCAACAAAGAAAGAATTGGGTTTGACAAGTCCAAGGTAGAATGTTTCAACTGCCAAAAGAAAGGTCATTTTGCAAGGGAGTGCAAGGCACCCAGGAATCAAGACAGCGGGAACAGGGAGCCTACCAGAAGGATTGTGCCAGTTGAGACAACTACTTCAAATGCCTTAGTGTCTCAGTGTGATGGCTTTGGCTATGATTGGAGTGACCAAGCAGAAGAAGGTCCAACCAATTTTGCTCTCATGGTTTATTCTTCAACAAGTTCAAGTTCTTCTACAAACTCTAGGGTATCTAATGGCTCAAATTGTTGTTCATCTTGTTTAAAGATCTAAAAGAACAAAATGAACAATTAGTTAAAGACTTAAGAACAGCTAGGATAAGTGTTGTATCTTATAAAACTGGTTTAGAAACTATAGAAGCTAGACTGTTAGTCTTTAAGAAAAATGAGTCTGTGTATGAGGAGGATATAAAACTCTTAAAACGTGAAATCTATTTAAGAGATTTAGATATATTCAGAGTCTTAAAGGTGTTAGAGTTGGCTATAAAAGAAAAAATTGAGGTTCAACTTATAGTATAAAAATTTGAAAATTCATCAAAAAGCCTAAGTAAACTTCTAGACAATCAGATAATAGATAAGTGTAAAACAGGATTACAGTATAATGCTGTCCTACTCCTATTATAGGGAATTTTTTTGAAAATTCATCAAAAAACATAAGTAAACTTCTAGACAAACAGTAATGGATAAGTGTAAAACATGATTAGGGTACAATGCTGTCCCACCTCCCTATACTGGGAATTTTATGTCACCAAAACTAGATTTAGGTCATCCTAGTCTAGATGATTTTGTTGATGTGAATGAGTCTATTAGTGAATCTGTAGTTGAAAAGCCTATTGTTGAGACTGATGAACCTAAGACTGCTAGGAAAGAAAATGGAGCCCCAATTATTGAGGATTAGGTGTCTAAAAGTAAGGAACAAGATGAGCCTAAGTTTTAAACAGTTAAGCCTAATTTTACTAAAATTTAAGTTGAGTTTGTTAAACCTAAAACTGATAGGAAACTTGTTAAGCAAATTAGGCAAGCCACATACAGTCCATCTAGAAGTCCTAGGGGAAACAAGAGAAACCGGAACCAACAGATGTCTTAAAAATTAGGGAGTGATTTTGAGATGTTCAACAAAGCTTGTCATGTGTGTGGTAGTTTTGATTATTTGAAGAATGATTGCAATAACTGGTATAATAATGGAAGATTTGCAAAACCAGTTTTGACCAATAATCAAAGGGTGAACAAACAGAATTTCTCTAAATTAACTCACCCCAGTCCAAAAAGGAACATGGTTCTAAGAACAGAGGTCTGGCTCAATTTCACTTAATACTGCTAGACCAGTTAACACTGTTCAATCAAGAACAGCATTGAATAATGCAGGACCTATGAAAAATGTTATCAATAATGCATATTCAACTACTAGAAGGCCTTTTAACAAAATAACATCAACTAATAACAATAATTTCACTAAAAAGGTTAATACTATTAAGGGAACAAGGGTTAATACTGCTAGGCCAGAAGCAGTACTTAGTGTTGTTAAGGGAAACAAGGGAAATGTTGTTAAGGCCTCAGCATGTTGGATTTAGAGACCAAAGCATAAAGTTGTAGACCATGTCTCCAGAAACAATGGTGCATCAATATCCTTTAAAAGATTTGACTATATTGATGCACAAGGCGGATCTAAGTCAGTAATGGCTTGGGTCCCCAAAAGAAACTAATTTTCTTACCATTATGTGCAGGGCAACCCATAGTAAGATTTGAAGGATAAAAGAGTGATTGATAGTGGATGCTCTAGGCACATGACAGGAAACAAATTCTATCTTACAGATTATGAAAAAATAGATGGAGGATTTGTTGCCTTTGGAGATAATTCTAAAGGAGGGAAAATTACTAGGAAAGGTAAAATAAGAACTGGTAAATTAGATTTTGAAGATGTGTATTTTGTAAAGGAACTAAAGTTTAACCTATT
>BQNB010002699.1:0-62500 GCA_026074375.1 Tanacetum coccineum
ATGTATAGATGAGATAGCAACACAAGAGAGGTATATAGTACAACGTAACACATCCATTTCATTAATAATTTTGAAAATTTTACATGAAATCATTATCGGATTACACATAATACAATACAAAAGATCTAATGCTATGCTAGCGGGGAAAACCCCTAATACTTAACATGCCTGTACAATGACCTAGCAAGATAAAATAACCTAAATCACTAGATGTGACTGTCAGCATCCCCAGAAGCATCCTGGTGATCTGGAATCCTAGCCTCTGGTCCTGGCTGTCTAGCTCTTATCTGCTGCTCTCGTAGTGCTAACAACTCGGCCTACATGTCGCTCATCTCTCGCCTCATATCTCTAATGACTCGGAGAGTCTCCACCATCTGGTCCTGACGCCTAGGGTCAGTCTCTCGAAGCGCTGCTAACTCAGCCTGCTGCATCTAAAAGTGTGTCTCATGTACCTAATGTTATGTCTAAATAAGAGTACTCTGCAGCTGTAGTTGTGTCTGGTGTGCCTGGAGATGGGTCTCGTATGCATACACATGATCATGATGGGTCTGAAGCTCCTGATGAGTCACCTGACTCAATCCTATCGAGTAAGCCCAAGCCTCTCGGGAAGCATAGGCCTCCTCCTCCACCATCCATACTGTCTCCTGGAGAGTCATCCTATCCCCCATAAGTAAATCAACCCGATGTGAATTCATATCGACTCGCTGTGATATATGAGACCTACTATCCTGAGCATCCTCTAGTAAAGCATACAAGTCCTGTGTATCATGCTCATGGAGCTCAGCAAGCTCTGTGACCCTAGTATTGACCTCTCCCATGGTCATAGGTGCTATCTCTGGAACTGCCTCTGCCGGATCTATCCAAGTACCCCTAATACTGTACCTAACATCTCTAATCCCCTGTCACCTCTCTTCAGCATCTACCGTGCTGACAAACCCATAATCTATCCCTCGACCTCTGGTAGGTCTAGCAGTAGAACTCTTCCTGACCTCGTATCTGGAGCCTAGAGTGGACAATTACAACCTCTTACAGGGAGGCTGCTCAGACTCGGGAATGCCATCCCTATGGTTAACAGGTGGTGGTATGTATAGAGATAGTGGTAGTGGTGGTAGTGGAGGTGATGGTAATGCGGCAATAACTACATTAATGAGAGCCTGAGTGGACACTATCCTGAGTGTCTGAATTTGGGTTGGATACCCAGATGATGGTAGTAATGGTGATGAATGTGTAGGTGGGGCCATGCACCTAGCAAGGCGCTCCCCTGCCGAAGGTGGTAATAGTGAAATAGGTGGTGATGGTGATGGATTAGTCATGGCTAGAAGTCTCTCGACCTCTGGCTCGGGTGGAAGGGATATGGAAGTCTGAAGTCGGACAGAAATCCTAGCTCCAATGGTAATGTCAGTGGAGGGTGGTGGTATAATAGGCTCTATTCCCTCGGGTGGGAAAACAGGCTTATCAATAGGTACAACAATAGCAGAGTTAGCCGGAGCTAAGTGCTCCTCCTCCTCATCCTCGTCCTCCTCCTCTTCATCCTTATCCTCATCATAGGATTCATCCCTAGATGAATCACCGTCATCATCATCTCCATCATCTCTCCTGTCCATAGGATAGTCGACCGGACCATCCTCTGTCTCATCATCCTTGTACTCCTCTGGATCCTCCTCGGGATCCAACTCAGTAACATATCTGGGTGACTCAGTAGTGGGTGAATCAACAGGAGGTAATGGCTGCTCCTCTGCTAGAAATTCATGCTCATCCTCCAATGGTATATACTCATGGTATATAGGCTCTGGCACGTAGTCCGGATCATGTGCCTGTACGAACATAGGCTCACGCTCATCCTCGTCCTGAGGAACTGGCGGTGTCTGTGGATCCTCTGGGCCTGGTATGTAATCCGGTGATGGTGGGGCTACTGGCTGTATTGGGAGTCCGTTGTATCCTAATATGATGACCCGTGGAATACCTCCCTCAGATATCTCCTCATCATCGGCTCCCTAGAAGGCTCTGTCGGGCTCAGAGTCGGTGTAAACGGAAGTGTGGGTAACATGTCTGCAGGAAGACATGATTACTACAAAAGCAAATAAACCTATATAAGTATTACTTATAGGAAAGATCGGTATGATATGTCTGTAAGCTTTAATTATAAAAGTCTTATAGTAATATACGTAATATCATTTATATACACGTATATCAATCATGTAAGCACTTAGTACCCTACTAATGCTAAAACAATGCATGTCATGTAAGCATATATGTGCTAGATGTAAACAAGTAATGCATGTATGTCCCTCGCAAATCCCATTTGTGAAAATAGTGTTTGAAAATGGTTATAGTCTAGACAAAACTTTTGACCTGGTTCTCTATAACCTTGGCTCTGGTACCAATCTGTAACACCCTCAAATCTGAGTACGCAGCAGAATGTTTGAATATCCGAGGGCGTTACTTTATGGATCAATAGCACAAGATCTGAGAACGACTACTAAACTTTAGTTTGAAAAAAGAAACATTTGGATTAACAAAATACTTGTTGGTTACATAAGCCGTTGCTTCAAATTGTTCAACAATATAAATAAAGATTCTGGTTTATAACAATTATCCCCAAAATGTAATAAAACCCCAAATCTTAAGTGTTGACTCTTCAATTATTGACTTCCAATGTATCATCGCACCTCGTGCCTTATTGACCTGAAAAACATGCTTAAAACGTCAACATAAAGTTGGTGAATTCATATGGGTTTTTATGTAAACAATTAGTAGGACCGCAAGATTCCAAGTGTATTATTATGCAACAATGCAAACATCATAAAAATAATTTCATTTTCCTAAACCTGACACTGAAGCTCGACATGTATGAATGCAATAAATTGCCAATAATGCCCATGAATGATGTTCTAACCCGAAACATCCCAAATCCGACATGTTATAACGTTCGTTCCCGGTGATAGCTAGTCACCCGAACGGGGATGTCAATCCCAAATAGATCTACTCATAACATTCGTGCTTACAATCCAGTAACTGACAGTTTATGGTAACAGGGCTCAGTGGGTTATCGCTACTTAGGCAAACACGAAATCATAGTATAAAATATACAATTGATCCAATTTGTAAGAAACAAAGCATGTTCTCACAACCCCAATATGTAATCATTAAAATAAATGTAAAGTCATGGGCAATGAACTCACCTAGTAAGTAGTCCTCTGTGGAAGATAAATAGATATCACAAGTATGATCACTACTGTCAAATACCTAAGTAAATACGGCCAGTCTAGTCCCTACAAATTTCGGCTAATGACTCAATGTGTAAACTTCAATAAATAGTTAGTTTATATATATATACCGTTATCACTTGTGTGGTGGTGTACGCGTTTAATGTATTTGAAATTATTGATGGCTCTTGGAAAGGTAAACTATCCCATACGTTTTTGTCTACGTATAGCGGTTATTAATAAATATTCGTATTTATTAAATTTGTAAGGATTAACTCGAAAATTTCCAGAAATACCATTTTGTACCATATGTTAAGTGTTTACAGAAATCACTTTCTTTCACAAAGTACCCTTAAGTTTCTTATAATTACAAAACAACCCATGGGTTTATAAAATATACTATTTTACATTTCAAACCCTTAAGTTTTCATAATTATACATTTAGTCCTCCAACTTAACACAATTTACACTTTAGGTCCTTATATGTTTAAAACCAGTCCCCTTAACTTTCAAAATATTCAAAACGGCCCCTAGACTTATTAAAGTCCAAAAATGACAGTTTTAGTCCCTCTAGCTTGTAATTTACACTTTTAGTCCCTTAACTTTACAAAAATCAAATTTTAAGTCCAATTAAGTTCTAACAAGTGACATTAGATTTCATTAAGGTCCAATAAGTGTTTTAAAGGTCCGATTATGTTTTAAAAAGCACATAAGCACTTGTTAAGCTTATTTAAACTACACGAATTAGATTGGCTTACTAATAAGCTCGGATGAGCTTATTTTGAGCTTATTGGGCTCGTTGGGCCTGATGTGAGCCCAGTAAGAGTTTTAAACATTTAGGCTTAATTCTTCTGGGTCCATTAACCTTTCTAGGATTATTATAAAGCTAATAAATTGTTTAAGCTCACAAATAAGCTGTGGAAGCTTATTTGTGGCCTACGGGCTTTTAGTGGTCGCGGTAGTGGGCTAATCGACCCTATTTATGTTCGTTTGGTTTTAAAACATGCAAAAGGGTCCATATAGGTTCCAACTAAGTTTGTATGACTCTTAATAAGCTCATGTAGGTTTATTTTACTATTTGGCTTATCCAATAAGCCATTTAAGCTCGTTATTAGGCTTTTGGCCCCAATAAGAATCCTAATAGGTTTACACAAGTTCCCTTTGATCCATCTTAGGTCTATTAGCATCTCTAAGCTTATTATGGCTTATTAGCTCTCATTTGGGCTCGGTAATGGGCTACCAAGTCCATTAAGGGTCTGGTTGGTTTTCTAACTAGTATTAAGGTCCATTTAGTTTTGATAAGCATCTTAGGTTTCTAACTAAGCTCGTAGAGCTTATTAATAAGCTGTAGTCTCATGGCCTTTAGCCTATTGGGCCTGCTAGGTCCATTAATGGCCCGTTAGGATTAAACGAACCTAAATGTGGTCCATTAGGCTCATTAGTTACATTTTAGGGTTTTAATCTTTGAATAAGCATTCGATAAGCCCTAAACATTCATGTTTTACTACATGCACTCGATTAATATGATTGAATACGTTTTCCCAAGCCATGCTGTTGCATTTTCGTGAAAAGTTTACGTATAGTTTTCGTTCATTTAATAACAACGAAACAATTGTTCATAATGGTTCCCATTCTAGCATTTTAAATGAAACCTTAAGCCTCAACTCGATATTCAGTTACATTTTATACACGTTGGTGCCACACAAGTTCATATACATGTATTAGGTGCGGGAAACATGCATGGGTTGAACCATGCATGTCCATGCTCATGTTATTTGTCCTATATAAATATTACGTGACCCATATAACTAGATATGAAATAAAAACGAGTTGAATATGGACATGTAGAGCTTAGTTCGAGACTTACAATAGTCCTAGAGTCTTATTTGTGGATTGTGAAGCAAACTTGAATCGTATAAACCCCAAATCGTATAAGTATGATTGTATTTTCCTTCCTATCTTAACCCAATGCCTTAGAATCCTTGCCTTGTATAATGTGGTGTCGTATTTGAGTAAGGCTTGGCTTGTCTTAATGTATACCAAAATAAGGAGAGGAAAAACAAGGTATTCTTGGTTTAGAGAGAGTTTATGAGTTTTAGAAATGTGTTATATGACAATGTAAGTGTGTATATATATACACATAAGCTAGTTAGTTTCCCTTAGTCCCAAACTAACCAAGAACAAGCTAGGAGGGGTGGTTTAAAGGCTTCTAGTTAATCACTCATGGTTTTATGCTAAACCACTCAAGTACTACTCTTAATTGCTCAATATTTGTACAAGATATGCTTAGATACTTGAAATCTTATGATTTGTATGTGTGTGTGTGTGTGTATTGCTGCGGCAAAACAAGGCAAAGGAAAAACCATTTGGTTATTATCCAATGTGTAATGCTTAGTTAGGGGACACTAAGTACTAGTTTTAATTAGCAAGAGCTGTACTAGTACTTTAGAAGATTTCTAGTTATTCTTGGTGCCCATATTCGGCCATAGTGGGTTATATGCACAAAATTGATTTAATTTTGTGTTAAGGTTTGAAAAGTGGGTATTGGTTTGAGTCTAGGTAAGTCTAAGCATTTTCGGGGTGTGTCCAAATGTATTTTATTATGAAACATAAACCTTTTACGTGACCAATAAAAATAAAACACGCAAAGTTAATAATTATCTTCTTAATAACTATTTATTACTTGGTTGATGTAAACCTTAATTTATTTGATGACCGTTTACATTAATTGATTATTTCTAGTCTACGCGATTTAGCTTAAAAGTACACATTAAAAGTAAACGCGTATCGGGCCAAAATAAATAGTGACGAATAATAGGAGTCGTAAAATGACCTGAAATTGAGAAATGTTACATGTTGTTCGTGGCTATCTTGCTTCTCCACAAATTTTCCTTAACTGGTTGGTAAGTTCTAGACAACGTGTACTTACCCCGACCTTTCATTTTCCTGAGTAATTTGACTTAATGACAGTTATCCAACTGTCATCACGTTTCTTCCTAGCCGTTGATCGCGTTAGTGGGTTGCACGTGTCTTCATCCAGATGTTGCTTGGATTAAATACGCCAAGGGTATATATATCCCTTCCTTTTTCACTGTTTTCTTTTTTCAATTTATCTCCATTTCTACCATTGTTACAGTTCTTCAAGCTTTTCAATCGTTTTCCACGCTTTTTTCAATTTCCTGATCTTTTAGGCTAACAGGTTAGGTCTTCTTTCTTTTCTTATACATTACGATGAGTACCATTCGTGATATTAAATCCAAATTAACTCAAAAGGCGTTAGATGCATTATGTACTAAGTACCATATACCTGCTTGTGTTCATCCAACCTTACCTGGCCCGAATCAAAGTATTTTACAAAGTCCGGATGGCAAGATTGGTGTGTATACTCGGTTGTTTTTAATTTTGCCAACTATCGGATCGATTTGTCTTAGTTCCTTGTGGATGTTCTTGGCCATTTTCGCATTCATCTTTCTTAATTGTCTGTGTTCAGGGTGGCTGAAGTTTCTCATTTTGAGATCCTATGTCGCGTTCACGGCTTTCAACCCTTTGTCAATTGCTTCCGTATGTTCTTTACCAGTTCCTACAATAAAGGGTGGATGTCATTCGTCAACCATTCTGACGCGGGTCCTGTTTGCTACAACAAACTATTGGATTCCGTAAAGAACTGGAATGACCACTTTTTCTGGGTTGACTCCACGGCCTTCCCTATTTCTGTATCTTTAAAAAGCAAGATTTTAAATAAAGACCCCCCTCACAAGCTTTCCCAATACAACACACAAGCGTTTGACTTCCTACGTACCCATACCGCCCCTTTCAAGAAATTTTTGAGGAACCTTTTCTTATGTTGGTGGGAGGTATAATAGCCGATATTATAAACAGGAAGAGTAACTGCTATCTGACGTTTTGGGATGGAAATGAGGGTGGGTATAATTTTCTTTATATTCTAGATCTTATTGTGGTGCCATTATACGTGATAATTTTCTTTTACTATGTTGCAGAGATAGATTTGTTTTTGTTTATCTGCCACTCCGACCCTACCAAGGTAAGAGTAGGGGGGAGAAATGTTGCGGAGGAGGATGTCAAGCTATTGACGTGACTAAAGGGTCTCGTTGTTCTGCTAGTTCCTGCCAACTTCATTGCCTCAGGGGATAGTAAAAAAGATTGATGACTGTTTGATGATGGGACGATTTGGGCAAATCACAACCCTTCCGAGAAAGATGATGATGTTTTGGCAGAGACTACTCCTCAGGATACTTCAAAGGTTGTTGTTGAAAAAACCAAAAAGTCTAAATGGAAGAGGAAAACGACCGGTGATGCTAGTGTATCTACTTTTCCTCCTAAGAAACTAAGAGAGGATTACCATGTTGTGACTCCCAACATCGGTGGGAAGTCTCTTGCTACTATCCATATTTTGATCTCGGCAGGTTCTAGTGTTTCGAGCGAGGTCACGGAACCTCGTGATGATGGGCCTACGGATTCTGTGTCCGGGCTCAATTTATGGACTCGTCCTCCGTCCATGAGGTATGTTGTATCTTCAGATGACTCTCATCATTCAAGTTCGCATTCTGAGGTTAATTCTTTTTCCAGATCTCCTGTTGCGGATGCCCCTGTAATGACTGTTGCCGTTACCACTACCATTGCAGCTGATATTTCTGTTGTTCCGGTTTCCAAGGATAGGGTTATGTCTGGAAATCTTGAAAATTTTGGGGACTATGTGTTTGCTGGTGGGGCTAACGCGAATGTCGTTGGTTCCTTAAAGTTGAATGAGCCCACGACTTCATCGGATTCTCTCTATGCTTCATAAGATCTTGACTCTAAGACCTTGCACAACATATATTTTCCTAAGTGGAAAGTGATAAATGACTCCGTTCTTGATGATCCGTATGTTTGTCATGACTTGACGGACCATCTTTCTCCACCTGCTTTTTTCTGACAACTACATGCCATGAACTATGACTAGTTATATGCTGAGTTTAATGTTGGGGCAACACGATAGATGTGTCTTGGGGCGAAAGTAAGGATGCGAGCAAAACACACTCTGGAACAGAAAGACAGACTTGAAGATAAGTGTGCTGAACAAACTACCCGTCTATCTAAGAAAGGCGCTAAGATTACTCATCTGAAATCTTTATTATCTCTGAGAGAGGCTGAGGCCACTGAGGCTATCCGTCTTCGCTGTCAGCTATCCACTGTGGAAGCTGCAAATGCTGCTAAGAGCAATGAATTGAGGGATTTGAAAGAGAGAAACTTTGTGCTTGAAGAAGAGAAAGAAGTTTTATCTGAGAAGGTCACGACTCTTGAGTCTGTGACTACCGCAAAAGAGACTGAGTTGGGGTCCCTTTCTGCTCAAGTTTCCAAACTCACTTCCGACCTGTTCGGTTTTTAGCTTTCGCATGATGAATTAAGTTTGAAGGTGGTTTCCTTAGAATCCAAGAGGGATAGTCTTGCTGATCAAGTATCCATGGATTTATTTTTATCTTTAATTATACTTTTGTTCTATTTTCATGACTAACGCTTTTTCTCCTTTTTTTTACTTTCTGCAGAAGTCTTCATTGGATTCTGCCTTTGAGCTTTTTAGGGAACGCATGGAGGCTATGCAAGATGAGCAAACAAAGGTTCTGGGTGGCCGGGTTGCGGAGTTAGATGCTTAGCTATTGGAGATGGCTGTCTATCTCGGGGAAGAATTTTATCCTTGCTTTTTAACCACCATATCCAGACAGCGATGGATCCTGACTCATGGGCTTAAACTTGTTCTTCTTAAGTGCTTACAGTCTTTCGAGTATCTTTATGCTTTGGGGGAGGGGAGGCATCGCGCGATTGGGTGAATTAATAAGAGTACCGCAGCTTAATGGTCCTGGAACAAGCAATGATAGATCATGAAGAAAGCAGAAGAGATCTAAGCCTTAGTCGAGGATATACAGCCTTAATCATACACTCGCGCAGAAAGCCAAAGTTAAAGTTGATGACAGTGAACGCTCTCCTGCATTATGGATTTCCTCTTAGGCCATCGGTTATGTGATTAATAAGGGTATGCAGATGGCCTGAAAGCAGGGATTGATCATAGGAAAGCTGGAAGAAATCTATATGTTATCGAAGCTTATGATCCTTCAGAAGAAGCTAAGTATGTTGATGCCGTGAATGCTCTTTGCGCTGTGGATTTCTCTTTGATTTCAGTGTTAAAGTCCAAAAAAGATGCATGCATGGCTGATATTATAGATTCCCTCCGTTTGGAGGGACCTTTAGCTGAGATTCCCAGAGCGGAAGAACTGCAACCATCCTTGGAATAGCTTATGTTTCCCATCTATAGGACGGAAGATGACGTAGTCCTTGGGGAGACTTCCTTATCCTTCTCCCTTCAAGTCGTTCATTTGTGTGTTCAAAGGGTTAAGGGGAGATTATGGAGAAACGTTTGTCGCTCACGGATGCTATGGTTCCTCTTGCTGAACCTTTATCTTCAAAGAATTTAATTGGCAAAGCTAGTGCTTCTGCTCTTCCTGCTACTGCTGAACTAGTTACCACTCTTTCTACGACCTTAGCATCCTCCAGTGTTGTTCCTCCTATTTTCATGTCCAATTATCAAGTCATGGATGTGGAACCGCATCATGCAGACCCTCCTACCATAACATTTGAGGAAGGAGAGCTAGACATGACTCCGAAGTGAGTTAAGCCTATTCTTGTGGTGAATGGTTGTTATTTCCTTTTATGTTTTACCGTTCCTACCGCGGCCGTATGTGGCCTTTTTGTGGCGGTATTTATACTTAACCAATTTTATTTTTTGTTTGTGACCACTGGTTAGACAATGATGTCCGTGATGTAACACTTAACAATTTTATATTTTGTTAATATGTTTTGATTGCTATCTTTTAATATCACTTTTGTACGTTTGTGATGATAGTCTTAGTAAAATGTTTGCGGGTCATTTTCCCAGTACCGGGCTTGCAATACCTCTTATGTACTTGAGTTGATTGTTAGGTTACTCATCCTTTTATTATACGGAATAATGTTTACACGGGATCATGTCCCTTTGCGTGCGCGTCTTACCAATTCATGTAACATTCAAATAACTTTGCAAAGTAAAAAGTAAATAAAAATTTAAAGTAAAACTTGTGAAGGTAGCTAGGCTTCACTTTTTCATTCATTAAAACTTAAAGACATTACAATAAGAAAATAAGTTCAGGCAGTGCCCCCTCCGCTGCTTATCTTGCGTGGGAGAGGTGCTTACATTTCATGCACATAGCATTTCTTAAGGTTGCAGACGTTCCATGTCCGCGGCAGGATGTTCCCGTTGCGGTCTCTAAGCTTGTACGCTCCTTTGCCTACTGCTTCCGTGACCTCATATGGTCCTTCCCACTTAGGTCCGAGCTTGCCTCCATCTTCTGCATGGCTCGCTTCATTGTTCCGGTAGACGAGGTCTCCTGGCTTAAAACTTGTATTGCGAACTCTGGCATTGTAGTATTTTTCCATCTTAGCTTTGCTTTTTGCTTCCTGGATTGCTGCCTGCTCTCTTCTCTCTTCCAAAAGGTCTAAGTTGATTTCCAAATCCTCATCATTTTTTATCATGTCAACTTCCACAGTTCTCAAGGTTGGCATGCCAATCTCTACTGGGATCACCGCTTCCGTTCCATACGTAAGTGAGAATGGTGTTTCTCCGTTGCTTGATTTGATCATAGTACGATGTGCCCATAAGACATGTGAAATCTCTTCCATCCAATTTTTGCTTCTTTCTTCCAACCGTGCCTTGATTCCTTCACCTAAGCTCTTGTTTGCCCTTTCTACCAAGCCACTGGCTTGCGGATGTTTGATGGAAGCAAAGCATTAGCGGATACATATCTTTTCACACCAATATTTAAATAGGTTATCCCTAAACTGCTTTCCGTTGTAGGATATTATTTCCCCTGGCAAACCAAATCTGCAAACTATGTTGTCCCACACAAACTTCTTAATCTGGGCTCCGGTTATGGCCGCCACGAGTTTTGATTCTATCCACTTGGTAAAGTAATCAATTGCTACTATCAGGAACTTGACTTTGCCAGGGCCTTCTAGGAAAGGTCCAGCTATGTCAATCCCGCACTTGTAAAATGTCCATGGAGATGTATTGGGGGTCAAGTTCTGCTATGGGTTCCTTGGAATGGGGCGGTAAACCTGGCAACTATTGCATTCCCTTATCAATTTCTTAGCGTATGCGTGCATAGTTGGCCAGTAATACCCTGATCATAGAGCTGTCGCCACCACATATATTAGACCGGCGTGCATGCTGCATGACCCCTCATGGATTTCTCTCAAAACATAGTTTGCTTGTAGCGGCCCAACACACCGTAGCCATGGTCCAAGGAAAGACTTTTTGTACAAGATTCTGTTGTCACGGCATATCTACCTGCCTTGCGGCCTATGGATCTTGCCTTCCTCTTTCCTTCTAGAAGAATTTCTTCTATGAGGTACTCGTGGATTAGAGTCATCCATGTGTGTCCTTCTTCTCTTACTATCGCTAGCACTTCCTTTTCATCTATTGATTTTTCTTTGAGCTCTTCTACAAGTACTTGTTTGCTTAGGTGGGCGAAACTGGTAGATGCCATCTTGCTTAGTGCGTCTGCTTTTTTGTTCTCTCCTCTAGGTACTTGTTTGATAGAGAATTCCTTGAAAGTGCTAGTAAGGGTTCTGACCTTCTCAAAGTATTTGATCATGCCTGGCTCTTTTGCTATGTAAGTTCTATTTACTTGATTAGCCACAAGCCGTGAATCTACATTTTCTTGAAGATTTTTTACACCCATTTGCTCTGCTATCCTGAGGCTGGCTTGTTAGATGATATCATTTTAACACCAAAAACACAAAAAAGAGAAAAGATTTTTAGAGAGAGAAAAGACTAAAGAGAGAAAGTAAAATGAGAGAAAATGGTTACTTGCTTAAAGAGAAAATTAGAAGCAACAACACCCTCTCCATACATGGAGAGGGCTTTATATAGTACATAGAGTGGACAAGCCTTGTGGGCTTTCTTATGTTTTATTTGGGCCGGACCAACTAAGAATGGGCTTTAAGCCCGACACTAAGGCCCTATTAGCTTTTGTGAATTTACCGTAAATTACGTTTTACTTATACAAGGCTTGGGATTGATAATGACCATCACTTCACTAGAAACACGGCTAACAATCTCCCCCTAAGGGGTACTCATTCAATTGTGGATCTTTTTTGTGACGTCTTGAGTCTTGGAGCCTTGTGTTCTTGGGAATTCTTTTAAAGTTCCTTTTGCATGCTTGTGATCTTGGATCTTGATCTTTAACTTGATATTCTTTGACAAAATACTGATATCATGGTCTTTGGCCTTGATTTGTCTTGACTACTGAGATCTCTGAATCTTTATGCCGCCTTGTGATCTTGTGCCTCCACCCTCATGCTCAAGGTCTTTAAAGCTTGCTAACAATCTCCCTCAATATTTTATTTAACATGATTACTTGTATCACATCATGGTAGGAGTAGTACTTGATCTACTTGTAAGATATATCATTGTTATTATCCGGCAATCGTGTTGACAATGCTCATTTTGAGAAAGTGTTCATACATCAGAGATTGTGGAAGAATTTAACACATGTGCTTGAGCTTTCATCATGTATTTATCTTTGTCGATTGAGCATGAGGTCTTGAATCTCGACTCATCATGGACTAGAAGCTTCTACTGTCGGGAAAACTTGCAAGTATAGGTTAGAGAAAAACATATATGGACGAAAGTGTCTTTATCACTTCGGCGAATATGGTTGCAATAACCACGGTTCCCCGTTAATCAGTATAAATACTGCACGTGATCAGGTAGAATTTAAAAGAATCTCCTTGATATGGTTTCGCAGCTGCGCTAGCCGTTCTCATTACCGGAGCATCTCAAAGTAGACAACACAGTAAGAGTAAATCAGAGAGTTACTATCTTTCTGATTGACTCATCAATTCATATACTGGACCAAAATTGATATCTAGTTGACACAAGCTTGATTCATTTAGAATCTCGTAAGTCACCTACCAAGAGCTTGTTTGATGTTGGCTCAAGAAGGATTTCCATCATCATTGTGAATACTAAAGAGTATCACTCTGATGTTCTGGCAATTATCACAAGGATAATGCATAGGACTTATTGATACCAAATGTTTTATAATGATGTACGACATTTTGTATATTGGAATTTGTGTCCTAGTAAGATTTTTAATGGATCTCGTTGGCTCTAGTCTCTATAAGTGCACATTTGTTATTTGGTAATCGGAGGCTGGAGCGGACTGCCACCTTTTCAATATTAATGATCTCAGAATGAGAAACCGGATAGAAACGTGTTGATCTCTGTGAGAAATGAAATAGAAATCTTTTGAGAGATTCTGAGTGGCTAGGGAGGGTTGTGCATTGCATCACTGGGTCCATGATGTCAGTCTTCAATATCAGAATCATCTTTGTGATTACCGATAGATTATGTATTGACCCAGTTTCTGCCTAGGGTTGTATGGAGGGCTTCTTTCTTTTCACCCTTTATCCTTACAATTCTTTTTCATTTTTCAACCCCTTCAGTGCTTACCGAGACTTCATGACTAGTACCTTGTTGGGTTTGTTCCAGCACTAGCTCCATCTCAGTCGGCACTATTCCCTTATTCTCACTTTACTCCTTTTTTCAATCATACCTAGGACTTCTACTCTATCTAATGGAGTGTTCCTGGGTAGATCCCTCCGGTTCTGGCTGGATCATGGAACGAATATACCTAACCTTAACCGCCTTATAACTCCTTGAGAAACAACAGTTGGTCGGTCTTTGGGGTATTGCCATGAAGATCCATAAAACCATTTGATAAAAAATCAATCAACGTGTCTGAGAAATCATTTGAGACACATTGAGTGTTTCCAGAGTTACCAAAAAGCTCCCCCTACACATATGCACCATATTATGAAAGAGTTTTGCACATGCGAGGTTTGGGAACGCACTTATAGATTGAAGATCGTATCCGTTATTAATCCGTATTGATCACATTTTAATCACTATTCTCCCCCTCAAAAATTGCATATGTGGTTACAATTTTTGACAATTAGTGAATTAAAAACAATTTAATGTTCGGAATTCACATGAGCCCTAGGTATGATTGAACCCCCCGAAAACAATTTAATGTACAAGACCAGGTTTTTATTACTTGGACGGCCGTTCTTATGAATTATTTTTAGCCGATATCCGTTAACAATCATAACAACATCAAAATCATGAACAACAACACAACAAACACAATACATTACACTAAAACAATCCTTATCAAAATTCACTTTCATTGATAATGGCTATTACTGAATTTTTATGACTACGAGGTTCTTGTTCGAGGTTACTTATTTGGGATTGAAGTATCATTTCACAGGGAGTGTACTCATTTCGTCTTTGTTTTTCCGTCAACGAAGGTGACTTGTTCGGGCATATACGGTTTGTGACGAAGACTTGATTTATCTATTTATACCTGATGTAAGGAGTTACATTGTAGTACTCACGGGTTATAGCTATCACTTTAAGGAGTTACATTGTAGTACTTAGTGTCTCACGTAGTTGAGATTTCAAGAGGTGTTGTATTTTTTGTATACTTTGGTGCAGGTATATGGTACTTAGAGATTTGCCTCTACACCGTTCTTTGTCACACGGATAGTACAAGATTAAGTCACAAGTCGGGGATTGTTGCTTCATTCTCGAGTTTGTTTCATCGGGTTGTCTCCATCAGTGGTCATCAGTATTGTCCTACATAATTGACAAGGGGATTTAGATCGGGTTGATCAAGAGAGATTTGTAAAGAGAGTACGATTCGACATCTTCTCACAGATTATTGCTTATGCAATCACGGGTATATGAAGCTAAGTAAGCAGTTCCAGTTGGCATATAATGTACACATGTGTAGGATGATTCCTCAGTTAGCCATCCTGGAGGGAGAAATGTGTACATCCGGTACTTAGTTGATTTTTTATGTTACCGTTTCGACTACATAGAGGGATAAGTTGCGTACACTCGGGACTTAATTATCTTTGGTGTTGCAATTTATATCTGCACTTTCCTGGAGGGAGAAATGTATACATCAAGGATGCACAACAAGTTCACTTGATCATGAAAAGAAAAATAAGAAGCAACACCCTCTCCACACTTGGAGAGGGCATTATATAGTTACAAGAGTGGACTATTCTTTGGGCTTTGTGTTGGGCCAGACTTAATACAAATGGGCTTGAGCTCGACAACTAGGCCCAACTAGCTTAACTAAATTCCCGTAAACTACGTTTTACTTATACAAGGCTCGGGAATATTTTAATGACCATCACTTTAAAAAATACACGGCTAACACCTAGGAAGAATAAGAATACTGAGTCCGTTAGCAAAACTGAGGTTATAAAAACAATATCTGCTAACAAACAGGAACCCAGTAAATCATGGGGATCCACAAAAACCAATTGATCTCCTTTGGAGTTTAACTGGGATCCAAGTTTCCATTCCATATTTTTTATAGGATTTATAACACGTAGTTGACTTGTTATGAAGATGCCTTGGGGGATTAAGGAACTTGTAAACCAAAGGAAAACCATCATTTCCCTATCATCGACATTTCGAAGCGGCTTTCATGAAGTCAGAAAATAGTTGGTATATACCTAGGGTGTGTTAGAACCAAAGATAATTACATCAACATGACCGATATACCACTAAGATGTCATCGTCGCAAGGCGTTCTTATAAACAACCATTGGATCAATAATGGTGCCTTTGAAGAAGTGATTCTGTAGGGAGAAAACATTGACCAGTTCGTCGTACCTGCCCTTGGTGCATGCTTAATCCATATAGTGCCTTCTTTTTAACTTGTAGACGTGGCTTTGGGTATGATCAGCATCGATGAAACCTTCAGGTTGACACACATACAGTTCTTCCTTTAACGAGCCGTGCAAGAAAGCAGTTTTCACATCCATTTGAAAACACAGTGAACGATTTGTGTTGAAGCATATGCCAAGAATATCCTGATAGTTCAATTCTAGCAACCGAAAAGCGAAGGTTTCATTCAAAATCTATTCCTTCTTTGGCTACAGAGGTTCCCTCTCTACAACCAGACGAGTCTTGTTTCGGATGACCGTGTTCTCTTTATCATGCTTGTTTTGAATAACCACTTCAAATTAAGGGTTTTATGTTATCTAGGGCAGGAACTAACACCCATACATCAAGACTTTTGAACTGTAGAAGTTCTTCTTGCATGGATTCAATCCATGCAGGGTCGGTCATAGCCTCTTTGAATTCTTTGGTTTCATAGTGTCTTAGTTAATGCATACATGCACAAGTTCACCATGATCATGCTTGTTTTTGAACTAACCACCTCAAAGTAAGTAGGTTTTATGTTATATGGGGCTAGGAACTAATACCTTAAATCAAGCCTTTTGAATGTAGTAGTTCTTCTTGCATGGGATTCGTTTCACTGCAGGGGTCGGTCATAGTCCTCTTTGACATTCTTCGGTTCCATAGTGCTCATAGTTAATGCATACATGCACATGTCACCATCTGATAGGAGCTCTGATCCTTATCAAACACTAGTCCGTGAGGGTTATCTTATCACTTGTTCTCGCGGGTTCGGATCCTTAGTCCCACTGATATTCATGAGGGTATGGTTGGGTAAAACGTCATGCATGTTCGATGGATCTTACATATTGCTGAAGATGATTGATTCAGTATGTAGGGTCCCGATTTATACACTTCAAAAAATACAATACGAATCAAGAATACTTAGAAAGAAAGTAAAGAGATAAAGATTTAGAGAGTGAGAGAAGAGAGAGAGATGAGAGAAAAAAAGATATATTGAAAATGAAAACTAGATATTTTCTTAAAAGAAAATATCTATATATATATGAGATATTTTCTGAAAAGAGAAAATATTTAATATACAGAAAAATATCTCTTTAATATATATATATATATATATATATATTTATACTATATATTTTTTATATTATACCCATACATATTTAATGTGTACGCGCGAGTTATTTAACTAGGACCCGGATGGGCTCGGGTTTGTTTAGGATTATAACCGATAACATATTCAATATTTGATTAACTATCGACGACCGATTCCCGATAGTATTCTATTACAACATAAACTATTTAAAGACCGAAGCTCCATTCGGTATTGAGTGGGACGGCCCCCCTGTGCGGCCTTTATCGACTCAATAAATTGAGGCTAACATCTCCTGAAGTGAGGTATTGAACACGGGAACGGAGCTTCCTTTATTGACTCAATAAAATTGAGGCTAACAATTCCTCCCCGTAAGTGAGTCATTGATGACACTACTTCATGAGATTAGTGAGAGAGCTTTTGTCGTTAAGCTCGAGTTAGTGTTCTTGGTCTTTAATCTTCGCTTATATGTGGTAGGCTTGTTCCTTCAAGCTTTGCGATCTTGACTTGAGCCTTAGTCATTGTCTTATAGTCTTTGCATCTTGCGATCTTTTGTCTTTGATCTAACATGCTCATACTTTTGCATTTTCTTGAAGAGCTTCAATCAGCGTTAGGGCGGTCAGTTTTGTCTTTCAATCTTTGAGCATTTCTAGATTGATTGTCTTTGTAGATTGTGATTTGATGGGATTGAGGTTGCCGTCACCACCTGTCTTGGACTGCAGGTTTCGTTTTAGTGATAACAGAAAATTGATTTGAAAAATCAATCGACGGTGTCACTCTGTTAAGAGTTTTGTAACACATCGTGCAAGGTACATGTTTTTAATCAAAATTCGATCAACTGTCAATTCATTTACTGACCCAAATCGATATCAGTTGTCACAATTTGATTACATATAGAATCTCGCAAGTCACGTACGCCGTGCTGTTTGATGTTGATCACTGAAGGTTTTCCATTCGTACTTGTGATTACTAAAGAGTATCAATCTGATTGTTCTGGCAAAATATCACAATGATATTGCGTAGGCTCTTGATACAGCTTGTAATCTAATGATGTTCAACATGTGTTGAAATGAAATGTGTCCTATCGAGATTTTGACTTGATCTCTTGGCTCTTGACTCGATTAGTGCATTTTGGTTTTAGTACTCGAAGGTTGGTTGGAAGCAGTTTGCCACCTATTCGAATATCAACACAATCTCGGGTGAGGATGTCAAATAGATAACGTGTGGATCTCCGTAACAAATGAGACATAGTTTATGTTGAGAGAAACCCAATGGCTGGGTAAGGGTTGTGCATTGCATTCACAGGGTTCCATGATGTCGTTTTTTCAATGTCAGCAATCATCTTTTGTGGTTTGTCCAGCATATGTATTGGATCGGTTTCTGCCTTAAGTTGTGTGGAGGTGCTTCTTTCTATTGACCCTTTTATCCATACATTTCTTTTTGTATTCTTCAACGGCCTTCAATTGCTTTATACCCAAGACGCTCATTACTAACACCTTGTTGTGATTGTCTCCAGTGTTGCTCATCTTAGTCGGCTTTATTCCATCTACATTCTTCTACAATCATACCTAAGGACTGCTAGTTCGAACTTTGGATTATCTTGGGTAGATCTCGGTTCTGGTTGGTCATCGGATTGATTCGCCTAAACCTAAACCACCTTATGATTACAGATTCAACGTGAAAATAAGATGTTGTTGGTTAGGATGAACCATAAAACCTTTTCTTTTCTGTTCAACACATTGAGTCGTTTAGATATATTTTTAATTACAATTTTCTCCCCTTTTTTTAAATATATTAACACTTAGTTTTTTGAAATTACCTTGTGATTAAAATATGTCTTGGGAAAAATCTATGGTGAGAAAATATTTTCAGCATGAATGGTTATGGAACTTTTTGTTAATGTTTTGAATACATAAGAGTTGTCGTTGTTGTGTATCCAAGAACATTAAAACTTGTTTTTTCAAAAAACCCCCCCCTCAATTATAGGGACCAATTGCAAAATTGTTGTCTTTGAAACAATTTGTGGGGATGGAGTGATTTGAACACACTAATTTTGAAAGATTATGAATTTGTCATCGAGAAATTCGTGAAAAATTTTGTTCAACTTTTTGAAAAACATATGTTAGAGGATTCTCTTCCTAACGGGTAAGGGTAAGCGCACTTAAATATTCGTACACTATCCTTTTTATTGAGCTAAAACATTGAATGTCTTGTTATGAACAGCATCAAGACCGAAAACGTTAATTTTCTCGTTGGGAGGATAAGTTATAAACCTTCAGGTATTGAAAGTTCCGGGTTATGTAATGACATTTACACATAAGCAATTTGAAAATTAGAAATGACAATGTTTGTTTTAAAACTATTTGCAAACTCTCGCTGAACTTCAATTTTACACACCTCGTGGTCATGTTAATCGACATTTCTAAGCACGTTAAATGTTATCCGATTCCAAGAGACATGTCGAGAAGTTTCTTTTTGGAAATTTTCTGATTTTCTGATTTTGTATTGTCTTTTTGGAAGGTTTTATTTTTTGTATTTGCTTTCTCAAAAATATATACATGTTGATGTTTGAGGATGATATCAAGCAGTCCATTTGTCAGAACCATTCCCAGTTCCGCTGGAGTCAAACATCTCATACCAATCCTTGTCTAACAATGATATTAAAAACCGATCCTCAGGAAGGGCT
Source organism: Tanacetum coccineum (assembly GCA_026074375.1). NCBI lineage: Eukaryota > Viridiplantae > Streptophyta > Magnoliopsida > Asterales > Asteraceae > Tanacetum > Tanacetum coccineum. The sequence continues at coordinate 19,799 of BQNB010002699.1, forward strand.
TTCGTAATTCTTAGTCGGCTAATTGGTATTCTAGGTTGACAACATATAATTCAATTATACAATTTTCAACCTGTTCCTTCTATGAAATGATAACGTGTATGGTTGTGCTTTGTCCGTGAAATGTTGAACGGGGTTGCCATGATATTGCTATGGCTGACTGAGAGTCGCAATTTACAAATTACGCAGGATTTTTGTTGTAGTGAACAGCCATAATCTTGAGCAGTGTCCTCATCCACATTTACTGGAGCACAACTTGCAGATAACACCACATTACTCTGCATCTGCTGAAGAATTGCAGTTGCAGTTTTGTCTTCTTAGACATAAGCTTACAAGTTTTCACCAAGGAAATGTATCCCTCCAGAGTGCTTTTCGAGTATACAATGCATCCGGCATGATCAGCGTCTGAAAATGCTGTTAGTTCAAAGCCAGATTCCTTGGATTACCAGAGTCCCATGTTAATGGTACCCTTTAGGTATTTTTAAGATTCTTTTAAACCTCATTGAGGGGCTTTTTGAGCATGGACGTACTTGATAACGAGCACAATAGCATACTGCTTGCTAAGTTCGGTTCTACTAGATGCAAGTACATGAGTGACCCGATTTACTAACGATAATCAGATGGTCTACGGGTTCTCCCTCTATCTAATTCTTGTTTGGGTTTTGTAGCCATGGTGTACCAATGGAGTGGACATTGTCCATATTTATGCTTTTTTCAGTATTTCTAATGCGTTATTGGCCTGATTGCTAAAAATACCTTTTGGGGGCTGGTGGATCTGAAGTCCTAAATATAAGAATTCATTTCCCATTATTAAGGACATTTCAAATATTACTGTGCATAATTTTTCAAATCGTTTTGAATATTTAGGAATTTGTCGATCCATAAATTATGTCATCAACGTAAATTTGCACAAGTAGAATATCATCCCGTATTTTATCTTGAATAAAGTTGGGTCAAAATATTGTACTTAGTAAAGCCTTTGGACATCAGGAACTGTTGATAGGTTCATCGTAAGGCTCTTGGAGCTTGGCTTTAATCCATACAATGCTTTCCTTTGCGAAGGTAGACTTTTTCTTGGATGATCTGGATCAACGAACCCTTCTGGTGAGCAAATAAACCTCCTCCTTCAGGTGGAACATTTTGTAATTGCATTTTCACGTCCATCTGATAGATTGGAAAAGCTTGTGTGCTGTATGCGTGGGAACAAAATCGAACTGTTCAAGGGGGCAACTGGAGCAAATGATTATTAAAATCAAATACCCTCTTCTGAGCATAACCTTTAGCAACATGTCAGTGCTTTGTTGCGAATTACAGTCTGATCCTTCATCCTTCTTGTTCTTACAAATTACCACTTTTGCTTTATAATCATCTTTCCAATGGTTTGTCGACTTTGTTCCAGATTTTAGTTATCATGTCGAACTGATGAGTTCATTTCCTGCAGTGCTTTGATCCATGCATAATCGCCATTGCACTCCGTAAATGTTATTTGGTTCAACATATACTCTTCCTGTGAGTTGCGCAAAAATACACATTTTTCAGGATCTGTGGCTAGCTGTGTTTTATTAGTTGAAATTGGCATGGTTGTGATTTACACCAACTTGTTCTAATGGAGTGATCTCTTGGTCCATCGGTAATAATGACTTTGTTGTTGAATGGAATGCACATCGGTATTTTCAATAGTTGTTGTGAGGAGACTCACCAATTTCTTGTACGGAACAGGACTCACCAATTTCTCTTACCCCGTGTACAAAAAGGATTGGATAAAGTCATCTGGTGAAATGATGCATTCGGTGCTTGATCCATTGATGTTTTTCATCAGCGTGACGTGTGGTGGTTTGTAATATTCTACAAGTAAAGGATGAGAGAAATTCTATCCCTTTGTTGCGAAGAATCTGTTTTTTTTCATGTTGTAGGAACAACATTTTATGTCTTGGCGGGCACGGGGTCGAGTTTTCATAATCTGACGCCTTTTGTTCCTTGTGGACACGAGGCCTTCTGAAGAGACATTTTCAACAGACATCTCTTGTCGTTGTGGTGCGAGGTCTGAACTGTTGTGATCAGACATCATTTCTTTGATTTCATCAAACTTGATATGTATGGACTCAGCTATCAATCTTGTTCGCTTGTTGTAAACACGATATCCCTTCGACTGAGTAGAATATCCCACCATGACACATGGATCCCCTTTTTCTTTCATCTTATCCAGATTTTCCCCATCTCTAGTTATGTAACAAATGCAACCAAAGATGTGAAGATGTTTTATTGAAGGTTTCCTGTCATTTATGATGTGATATGCCGTCTTTCCATGAGTGGATATGAATGACATGATTGTTCTGAGTATGCATGCGGTTGCATCTGCTTAGCCCCAAAATGATAATGGAAGCCTTAGAAGATGAAAGCATCGTACGAGGCAGCCTAAACAGAGTACGGTTAGTTCTTTGACACGCGTTCTGTTCAAGCCGTTTCGAGGAGTAGAAGTTTGATGTTCAATGCCTTCTTCTTTAAATAAGCATGGAGTGTTCTGTTCCAAGGAAATTCCGTGCCTCTGTCAGTAGGACTAGTAATAACTTGAGCTTGAAGATTGCGTTGAATCGTCGTGTGAGAAGTCTTTGAGAACTTTCTGGAGTTTCATCCTTGGATCTAGAAAAAGAGTCAATTGTATCTGAATTTAGTCTATCAACATTCACACAGAATATACTTTCTTCCCTTTATACTTGGCACACGCGCATTGGACCTCTCAAGTCATGTGAAGCAAATTCAGCCTTTCCTTTGGAACTTGAACAGCTTCTTGACTTAATTGAGCTTCTTTTTGCTTTACTTATTTCACAAGACAATCAAAGTTGATCCTTGAAATATGTCAACTTAGGTAGCCTGTCACAACTTCTTTCTTTGAGTAGTAAGGTGTTGTAATCGAAGTTAAGATAGAAGATCTTTCGATGCCATAACTTGCTTGCGTTGGTGAAGCTTTAGGCCATGATACAGACTTGGGAGTTGATTGAAGTGTATCTTGAAGAGTTATTTGTGTAGAGATCTGATCACGACTACCAGTTAGTAAATCGTTTTCCCTGAAGTTCTTTCACAAAACATGTAGATTTCTGGAAAGCAACCTCCAATAGCTATCACAGATTGACCAACCGAGAAAAGATTGTGATTGAGGCCTATTCGGACGTAATAAACCCGTTTGATCGTTATCATTCCATTGAATCAGATTCTCCATAACCAAGAATCGTGGAGTAAATGGATCATTTCCAAATGTACAGTACCCTAGAAATTTCTCTACAAAAATACACAAAGCTTGGAGATTGCCCGTCATGTGCTTTGTGCATCCAGAGTCAACAATGAATAGGATAAGTTGTACAATATGCAAGAGAATTAGAGGATGATGGAATATTGGACAAATTGGATCCTAAGGAATTTGATATCTTCAAAACATTAGTTATCCTAGAGACAATGTCTATAGTGGGACTAATACTTGTTGATTCATCATCTTTCCTAATCTTAGGCATCCATATCTTTTTGGTCATAAGTGGGCTTTTGTGTCCATGTATAATTGATGGATCATCTCTTATGCTTTACACCATTTCATTTACCTGATTTGGTATTATCATTACAACCTTCTTATAGTAACTCTTGGATTTCTGAATAGTGGTATCTTGATGCATACTATTTTCTTATGGGGTGTTGCAACTGATTTTATTCGCTTTTTCTTTGGTTTACTAGCACTAAGAGGCACTAAATTAGGCTTCTAGTTTAGCATTCACGTATGTCAAGAATCTTGAAACACAAGATTCTTTGATTAGAATTAAAACACACATTTTCCACATTCTGCACAAACAGCATTTACATTCGATGTTCTGGTGTCTGAACTGTAATTAACGCAGTTAAGACTTTGTTTTGCTTTGGAAATACTAAAAATCTTTGATGGTCTTCTACTTCATTCTTTGTATTCACTTGACTATTGGTGCATGACTTTCTCTTCACTGATAGCACTTAAGCTGTGCGTATGGCTAACACTGTAGTGTGAATTACACCTGAAGATTTAGACATGTGTGGATTAGTTTCTGAAGACATGAGGCAATGTGGTGTTCTATTTTGTGTTGTGTTGTAGGCTAATTCTAATCATTCTTTGGATTTAAGCACATTTGTGTTTCGAATCGCTTGGTTTCTATTATGAGGCTAATTCTGTTGAGTGACATGGGTTTAAATAACCATACGACACATTAGTTTATTAAACCGACTGTTTTGTTTGAAAACTTCTCATTTCAGGTGAATTTGAAAAGGAGTCGGGTTTCCTAAAAACTGTTTGATTTGGAATCCCGTTGAGCATTTGGTTGTTCGAACAAGCAGATTGATTTATCAAAATGAGTTACAAGACTTTCTTTTGGGTACCAGAATGAGTTTCTTTACTCATTTTCACCATGTTCTTGTCTTGAATTTGAGCTTTTAAATCTTGTATTTCTTGATATTGTTCACGTTCTTTTCGAAAACATTTGAAAGCATTTTCTTTGCAAACTGGGTTGTTTTTCATCTGTTCTTTACAATGTTGTAAAGAGAGTTCAAGAGAAATCGAGTGTTTTTCAAGTTTAGAAAAACTTTTTAAAAGCTTATTATGAACTTCGTTATTAACAGATTCAGTTTGTTTTGACAGCTTTTGTGCAAGACATTCACATTCTTTGACTTTATGAAGATACATGCATTGCAATTCAGTATGAGCATTTTATTCAGAAAAAGATGCAAATATGATTAACATCTAACATCTATAGTCACACACTCTTCAAGATGTAGATCATACATATTGTAAAATAGCCTTCTCAAGATTCAAGTTCGTCAATCTCCTTTTCAAGGGATTTAACGTACTCAAAATCTTCATGCATTTCCGTTTTAAGTTCATGTTCAAAACGAAGCTATCATTTTGTGTTTTTATGGGAATGAGGCTTAGAAAGGTTTTTTATCAAAAGTTCAATATTGAGCAGTTGGCACGCGGAAAGTAATCACTAGTATGTCTTAAACCAAGTTTTTGATCAAGAATTTCCCTAAATTGATTGATGTTTAAATGACATTTCGTAAAAACTTGTCTACTTTTACTAATAGATTTGAAACAGGTAGTGAAAGGCAACGTTTTTTAGCAATGTATGGTTTTGTGGTCTAACAAACAGAGTTTTATCACATTGTCTTCTTAACTTCTTTTGCGCGTTCAAAAGATAAATGATCTCAGTGAGGGTGCTTTGAAAAATTTCATTAAGACAATTCTGTTCTAGTGTAGTCGTATGGTTTCACTGTTTCTTTATCTAATTTGATCATTTACTCTCGTTATTCAAGAGTCCTTGGTCTCTTCACCTATTAGGGGCAAATCTGTTTTTGCAGGATCAGATGTCATTCATTTGGGATCTCATACCAAACAGGGCTTCTCAGTTTGAGCTTTCTTGAGGTACCTTGGATTAAGCATAGGTTTGGATCTACCATTATTATTGTCGCGCTTTGGGTGCTAACATTTTGAATGGTCTGAATTGACTGATTAGAGAAATAAAACAATTTCATTTAAAAACTTTAACTGTTTATCCATTTCAATCATATGTCAATATCTTTATCTTCTTAACTTTAAATCCGAAATGACCTTTGTGTTCCTCTTTGAGATAATCCTTCAGTTCGTGTCCTTGTTTAAAGACTCTTTTTTGATTACCTCATCGTGTTTCTGATTAAGAACCAAAATTTCATATGGCTTTAGTTTCAAAACCTCTTTAATTTCTATTTGTCTTTAGCTAAATAGTCCTAGAGTTTCATTTAACTTTGTTTGAAGAATTCTCATATCATCGTTTCCCGGTCATTAAAGGCTTTGTACTTCTCAAACTTTTTCTGTTTGTTCTGAAGTGCAATCGACAACTATCTCCGATAACTAATAGCCTCCCCCAAAGCCACCTATTAGTTTCATCAAGGTTAAGTTTTGCACTTTTCAATTCTTGAGTCAATGATGCGTTTGCTTTCTTTAATTGCTTTAACGTTTTATTTTCCTCCGTATCAAGAGTTAAATTAGCAATTAAATTAGCAAGCGCAGCACGCTCATCAACACATTCTGCAGCATTTTGATCAACCTGATTATCATTAGTACATATATTTGATGAATCGAGGAGTGACATTGCTATCATCCTTCTTCCAAAAACCTATGTTGTCGTTAATGGTATTCAGGTTTGCTCAGATTGTCGTCTCACATTGTCATACACATTACTTTCATTATGATTTTTGTACCTGTTTCCAATGGTGACCAGTAGAAACTGCATTCTTCAGGTGAGACATCCTGAATCTTTGTCCATGTAGCTATAATGTGCTTATAATTCTGTTATCAATTTCTTCATCGTGTCTATAGCATTCAACCTTGTCTCGCTTTGCGAGGTACACCTTGTTCAGCTTGTTTGCTCATCTCATTCTTTTCCTTGTTGATATTGACGTATTTAGTCTTTAACCCGCTTTAGCTTCCTGGCATTCCTTTGATAGTGCCATTATCCCTTGCAGTTAAAGCCACTGTATCCCTGTATTGTTGCATACCTGAACTGCTACTGTTTTCCCTAGCCCAAAGGCAACTGTCAATGATCCTTTGATTCACACAACTGGCCTTGGCTGATTGTCATTGTTTCATACCCTTGGTGTGGTATCTTTCGTCTTGTTCCCTGGAGTTTGAAGAAGTTCGGAGGTTGTTGTGGTATAGGTTTGTAGAGCCTTCTTGATATTACTTGCATGGAGTGCAAAATTCTTTTGCATTTCCTTGTCTCTCTGTGCTTGTTTCAGGTATCACTGTCTTCATCGAAACTAAAACCATTCCAGATGGAGTGATAATTGGTTTGGCGATCTCTTTGCCTTTATTTCTGCTCTGGTTGATGTACTTTGTCTTGTGGAAGATGATGTTGCATTTGATCTTTGAGGTTTTGGGGCTTGATAGTTAAAGTATCTGAATATGGTTTGAGCAGCCGCAATGACGTGCTATGGTTTTGCACTTTTGGCTATTCTCTCAGCAGTTTCATTCATTAAAACTCCAGTTGAAACTGCTTCAGAATGGCAAAACAGTCTTTTGATATGAGTCGATGTCTATCTTTTCTGCTTGCTTGACATCGTCTCAATTCTTGACATTCTGGTTGATAGTTTGTTGAAGAAATTGAACATTACTTGCCTTTGTTGTAACTTGCAAAGTTGTTCCTTGTTAACTCACTTCATCAATTTGTAAAAATCAATGAGTATACGAACTCATGGATTCTCCATCAGTGAGAAGTTAAACTTCCACAAATTCCCAGAAATTAAAATTGGTCTTTACATCTTGTACGTTCAATGATTCTCCTTGTTTTGTAGCCTTTCAATGGCTGTCCTCTTTTTCATTTCTGTATTGCAAGCTATCATCCGTTGTGTAGATATCGTCTCCACTACCGGTTAAAAAGCAAAGAAAATTGCTTCTTTTCAGACTGTAAGTGTTTCTTTGTTCTTGGATGTATGTTCAATATGTTTCATTTGCTTGTATGTTGTTGAATTGCCAGGTCGACCTTCAGCTTCTGAATAGCTTGTGAATAAGTACAACTTGTTGGGCCGTAGGGACCATTCAGTATGCATTTTTTTTCAGTCCCGCACCATTATTTTTTGTGTCAATGTACAGTAGAAAACGTGATCTCCATTGTGAATATCTCCATGGTCAAGCAATGGTGTCTATCTTTCCGAACAGGCTGCATTTTATTAATTGTGCATCTTGATATCTGTGGTGGAATGTGTTTGACTGTGGAGTAAGCATGATGAATGATTGGTTATTAATTATGAAGTGTGAAAGATTTTTTTTGTTTGGATCTTAAGTGGATATGATGTGATTGAAGTTGTGGTTGTGTAAGCAATTCACGTTCACGGGATTTTACACGTCTATGATTAAAACCGATAATTGAATTAACGGGATTTTACAAAATCAATAGAAAAAACCGTGTATGAATTTGATTGGTTTCAGCGGCCCAAAAAAAATTCCAAAAAAAACTGAAAAATGTCAATAAATCATAGAAAACGATGTTTTTGGGCTTCGAAAAATCCTTAACCAGCTAAATGGTGGTTACAACGTGATCCGTCTCATTTTTCTCTTCGATTTGAGAGGTCACGGGCCTAAAACGGACTTACGGGTCAAAAGTTATGGTTGTTTTACTGAAACCCTTTTCGTCACACAAGTTTTTTTAGAAAAAAAATTTTCGTTTGTTCCAAAAAAAATTTACTCGTTCGGTCCAAAAAATTTTACTCGTTCGGTTCTTGAAAATTTTGCTCGTTCGGTTCCACTCGTTCGGTCCTTGAGATTTTTCGCTCGTTCGGTCCAATAGTTAGGCTCTCATGGAACAATGAACTCGTTGGTCCTCGAAAGATGGAAACTCGTTCGGTTCTCGGAAAGTTGAAACTCGTTTCGGTCTCGAAGATGAAACTATTCGGTTGTTACGTTTTTTCTGGCTCGTTCGGTTTAACGTTTGTTTCTTGTTCGGTTGTCGCGTTTTTCCAACTGTTCGTACCATGCCCTTGGTGCTTGCTTTAACCCATATAGTGCCTTCTTTAACTTGTAGACATGGCTTGGATGATCAGCATCGATGAAACCTTCAGGTTGACACACGTACACGTCTTCTTTTAACATACCAAGCAAGAATGCAGTTTTCATGTCCATTTGAAACACAATGAACGATTTATGTGCAGCATATACCAAAAATATCCTAATAGCTTCCATTCTAGCAACCGGAGCAAAGGTTTCTTCGAAATCTATTCCTTCATCTTGGCGGTACCCTCTCACAACCAGACGAGTCTTGTTTCGAATGACCGTGTTTTCTTCATCATGCTTGTTTTGGAATAACCATTTCAAAGTAAGAGATTTTATGTTATCTGGAGGAGGAACTAACACCCATACATCAAGCCTTTTGAACTGAAGAAGCTCTTTTTGCATTGATTCAATCCATGCAGGGTCAGTCATGGCCTCTTTGACATTCTTCGGTTCCATAGTGCTTACCGTTAATGCATACATGCACATGTCACCATCGGATCGGAGTTGATTCCTTGTCAAAACTGCTCGTGAGGGTTCTCCTATCACTTGTTCTAGAGGGTGATCCTTAGTCGATTGATATTCATGAGGGTATGGTTGGTAAAACGCATGCATGTTCGATGGATCCACATATTGTGAAGATGATGATTCAGCAACACTTGTGGATGGAGTAGCAAAAGGATTTACAAACGTATTTCATCAAACATAGCATTTAGAACATTGTCAGCAATTGTTGCGGGTTGATGCTGAACATGTTGTTGTGTTTCGAGCTCGTCAACATCCTGTGAAGTGTTTAGAAAATTTGTAGCTTGAGAGAATGAATTTGTAGGTGTCGGTGCGGTGTTTGCTGTTGTTGTAGTTGTCGTTGGAGTCTGAAGAACTAGAGGTGCTTGAGCAGCCAGAGCAGTTCTTGGAGCAGCTGACGGTTGACCACCAAAATGATCATCATACATAGCTTCAAACAGTAAATCCAATTCACCTTCAGTTGGTTGTTGAGTTGTTATTGTTGACAGAGCATAAGTTAGATCGAGTCCTGAACTGATCTGTCTAGAAGTCATGCTTTGAAGCTCGGGTTTTGAACTGCTTTGTTCAAAAGCCACAGCTGAAAGCTCATTAAATGTCACATTCATTGTCTCCATGATTTTCTTTGTCCTTCAGTTGTAAACTCTGTAAGCAAAGGAATCAGCAGAATAACCAATGAAAAAGCTAATATCACCTTTTGCACCAAGCTTCCTAGTATCTTCATGATCATTCTTGGGATAACAGAGAGCCCCAAATACATGTAGAAAGGAGATATCCGGTTTTCTTCCTTTAATGAGCTCGTATGGTGTTTTGTTAAATCAACGGTGAATGATGGAGCGGTTTTTAGTGTAGCACGCAGTAGAAGTCGCTTCAGCCCATAAGAATAATGGTGCACGAGAGAAAATCAACATTATTCTAGCAGCCTCTACTAACGTCCGATTTCTTCGTTCCACTACTCCATTTTGTTGAGGTGTTCTGACCGAAGACGTTTAGTGAGAGATGCCAACACAATCAAAGTATTATTTAAGGATTTGATTTTTGAATTCAGTGTCGTTGTCGGTTCTTATGATGATGACAGGGGATTGAAGAAGGATAGTGATTCTCTTCAGGAAGGTTTTAATCACCTTTGGTGCTTCATCTTTTGATCTAAGAAATTGTACCCAAATGTAACAAGAGTAATCGTCCACAATCACCAAAACATACCGCTTTCCATTTATGCTTGCGATTCTTATTGGACCACACAAATCCATATGAAGAATGTGTAACCTCTGCTTAGAATTTAGAACTGGTTTAGGTGGGTGAGATGCCCTTTTGCTTTTTCCTTGCTCACAATGAATTTTGGGAAGACCGGTGGACAAGACGTTTTTGGCAACGTCCATTTGATGGGTGTCAAAATTTAGGTGGGATAAACTTGATGCCATAAACCATGACTTGGTAGAAGATGCTCGAGCCATGAGCAAATTGGGGGTGCATAGGCCATTTCATGGAAGATTGATGGGTGTAAAGGTTTGTTGAACGGTTTCCTTATAACAAATCAACACCATCTAGATTTCTTACAGAAAACCGATTCCTCCTGAAAGCAACTTCTAAATTTGAAATCACAAACTGCCCATACCGAGAACAATTGTGTCCACCAAGCCCTCAACGAAAATAAACCCGGGTGATCAAAATATTCCCCGATTGAAGACACCAAAAACCCAAATTGCAGCAACAATGATCATTTCCAAAGCGAAACGGTTTCCCAACAACCCTTCCAGACGAAATTGATGAGAAGCTTTAGGTTCCCGGTCATAAGCTTTGGATCAACCCGAGTCGACGCAAACCATAAAAACAAATTTGGATAACCTCCAAGAAAGAAAGTAGAATTTGGAAAACCGTGTGATTTTTAGTTTCCCAAGGGTTAGAGTACAAGTATTATCACCATAAAAGCAGTCAGGTTGACCTCAGATTCCTGGTGATGCGATTATTTTTCCTTAGATGACAAAAAATCTTCCAGTTAGGACCACCTAGAGGCAAAATCTAGGTTTACCCTAGGCTAGGTGAAGCAAGTCTTTCGTTGTACCCTACTTTCTTAGGCTTTTTGACCTTGGCTTTTATGGTTTCTTTTGATTTTATTGTTAGAAAACATATGCCTTATTAGTTTCTTGCCAAGAGAATCATGACATCACATAATTAAGTACACAAACATCATGATTAGCAGTGATATAAACATCCGCTTACACATAGCACAAATAAACTTTAGATTGATCATCCGAGTAATCAAGCTTATACGTGTTTACATTCAGATGACATATGTTTTCTTAGTCATAGAAAGCAGTACATTCCTATGGTGTTCTTCTAACTTCCATCTTCTTTAATTTCTTGTTGGGCAACTACTCTTTAGACGCATAGGGACCCGATCATTCTTTGTTATTGCTCCAAGCTGTAGCCTTCAGGGTCTTGACAGTGTGTCTACTCCTGTAGAAGATAAACCATTGGAGTCAGAATTAACATCTTTCTTATGACGATCATGAGGTTTGTGAAACGGTGATTGAGTTGTCCAACGCTTGCTCTAACCCTTTGTTAGGGACACATACTTTTTCTTCCCTAGAAGGCCTGAATGATTCATCCAAAACATTCTAGGGCAATCACATTTTTTGGGTATTCTTGTGATGTAGGAACCGAGTTTGAAGTGACTAGGTTTTTGATAAATCATATGTCCCATCAACCTTATGATTTGCCAAACTAGTATTCGTACTCGTACCTTTGGTGGTTTCCACTTGGTTAGAAACTTTTATCAAATAACTGGCTCTTAGCATTAGCATTTTCATAGATCGTACTCATGTAATTGTGTTGCAAAGAGTCAATTTAGTGTTTTAGTTGAGCCACCGTGTCACAGAAATAGAGTCCAAAAAAGGTTTTTGTAATGTGGGTCTTAAGTGAGCAATTTCATTTCATAATTCTGCACCTGAAACTCTAATTCTACATTCTCATTTTCAAGTTTCTGAGACAAAGGATCAAGGGTATTTGATACACATTGAGTATCCTTACTTTTACCCTTAAGATCTCCCAACTGAGCTTGCAACCGTTCGATCTTTTGTTGCATGTCATTGTAAGCTTTATCGTACAAAATTTTGTCATATTTTGACCCAATTCTTCACACTTTTGTATACCAATCATTTCCAAAGTTGAGCATTTCATATCTCCTTTTAATGATACAGTTTTCAAGTCGTTCTTTCGTACGGTCAAGCTCAGTTTGGAGATTTGATGAATCTACAACCGATGGATTTTGCACAATAGACATAATGTCTTGACTGACAACTGCTCTCAAGAGACGCTCAATTTCCAATTCCAATGCCTTGTGCTTAGCAAGAGATTCATCAGCTTCTTTTGCAAGAGATTTAAAGTCTCGAACAAATTTGGCTGCTTCTTTCAAAAATTTTGGGGGTTAAATTTTAAATTTTTAAGTCAGAATCCACTTGGTTGATGATAGGAAAATTTTTCTTCATTAAGATTTGTGAATTCCTATTGAAACTAGACACCATTTGTGTGTAATCTAAAGTCATTTCTATGTTTGACAACACGTTGAAGAGTCACAATGGTAGCTTTTTACCCAATTAGAAATTTCAGTGCAACGACTTAGAGTAGTGGTCATCCAAAAATAGCTTCATTTGGTTTTTGAAATCGATTTGAAATAGTGGCCTTTTGGAAAGTATTTACAGACGTACACCTCTTCTTGTGACCTTGGGCCGTTGAAGAAACAAAAATCCCCTGAAGATGATTAATCTTGGTGTAGTTTTTGCCGATTTTATTTTTCTTTGTACAACTTGTTTTCATTGTTTTGGCGACTCCTTGAGCAAGTTGCAGCGTCTCTTGTCCGCATCATGCAGCAACAGGAAGACATGCTTTTCAAGTAACACTTTGCCATTATACAAACTCTGTTGTTTCTGTTGAGCTTGCTTGAGATAAAAAGGATTTTGATAACCCAAAGCCATTTTCTGTTCGGTGTGGTAAAACGAGTCTGGCTTAGGTAAAAGCATGTGCATCGTTGAATCGATTGACGCATTTTAACCAAAATATTATCTAGTTCCTTTATCTTTTGCTCAAGTTGAATTTGTTATCAAGAAGCTCGTCTTCGCAATTTTGAAATCAAATTCAACTTTTTCTATTCATCAAGAAGAGAAGAAACAAGTTGATTTTCCGATGAAAGATGTTTAGCTTAACATTACAAGTTCCTCATTCAAAGCGTTATTTGTTTTACCAGGAACAAAAATGAATAGCCTTATCTTTTTTTTGTAAGACATTGTTCTTGAAAAACCGATCGTTTTGATAACATCTTCAAGTTGTTCATATTTTTTCCTTGACTAATTTCAAAACACTTTTCATGATTTTTTATATCTAAGCAACTCACAGTGGACAAATCAGCATTTGTTATCTTTCATTTTCCTGATTACCAGTTGACCAGTTCAACTTCAAAGTGCAAAATTATTATATAATGTTCAAAGTAAGCACATTGTATCCTCAACGTTCAGATGTGATCTACTGATTCCCCCCTCCTTTTGCCATCACTCGAGAAATCAAAAATAACATTAACTAACATTCTGTTTGTTCTTGGTGTGGTTCAGGAATGTGTTCGAGTAGCTCCCTATACTCACGCTCTCTTGAGGTAAACATATTAAAAAACTCATTATCAAAGCAGTTTCATAGTTGTGTACCTCAGCTTAGCCGTCTGAATCATAGACGGGAGCGTTGTCAAGTCTACTACCCGATTCGATACTCTGGCTAGCAAATTTGCCATCAAAATGCAGTTTGCATTGACTTCCTCAATCTCATCAAGATCCGCTGCAGCAGCCATCAAATCAAACTCTTCAGCTTAGAGTTGGATTCCTGCTTCTTCCTTTTGAGCAATCAACAACTGAGTCTGAAGATAAGCAGCATCCTTCTCTTGGGTCTGACTGTAAAGTGTCCTAGCAAGATGACCCAATCCTCTGCATTTTTAACACCTTATCGATTACCATTATATCCCAGGCGCATACCCTCAATACCGTTGCTGCTGGACAATTTCCATTCCCAATATTCTGAACACCCTGATTCTGAACTGCATCTTGAACAACCTGATTCCCGACATTCTGTCCAGCATACTGTCTAAACTGATTCCCACCATTAGCTCCAACCATCCGCATCTGTCTGTCTTGACCCATATTCATACCGCTGCTTGAGCAATCTATCTGCGAATACGAGGGTTTGAATGAAATTCTCTGGTTGTGTTGGTTAGGGTTTGAGTAGTTTAGTTTGAATGCCTTAAAGCCATTAGAGCGAGTGCCATGTTCATTGCTGTTGTGTGATCTGTAAGTCGTCGAATTGGTATTGGTTTGTTGCATGAAGTTTCTGATTTGAATGATGGTTGTAGTGGATATGTTGATGTGATTGGGTTGTGGTTGTTGCATATAGGTACTTGGTGATGGTTGATCTGGTGGAAACACTGGATAGTTACAGATGTATGAATTTGCATGATGTGCTAGCGGATCATGTTTTTTGCAAGTCGTTCAGCTCTTTGACATCACCTCCTCTTGAATGTACTTCAAGAAATTCATTTACAACGTGAGTGTAATACTGTCGTATGCCAAGTTCCTGTCGTTTGATGAACAATAGTAACATGTCGAACTCCATACTGGTTGTAAGATGTTTAGTTAACTTGAGATTACTAGCAACTTATCCAGGAAAGTGTTTGTTTCTTCTCGTAAAATCATTCATCAATTTTGAGAAACGATTATAGTATGACTCAATCGATTCCCCATCATGGAAGTAAACCTTTCGCCCATTCATTAAACAACTAAGCCTGAGCGATAGATTCTTGAATTCCAATATCAGAACCTTTCATCATTTGTTGCAAAACACGTAACCAAGATTTCCTGAGACAGTTTCACCAACTATCAACAGCAGCATCAGATGTCTTTAGAGACCGAGAAGAATGGTCTGAATAGCTGATCATCTGCACCATCTTTTAAATTTATCTGCTACTGTGAGTTCATCATCGGTTTAGTTTCATTAGAAACGCGAACGGGGGAGGAACAGCAGTTGTTACTTCACCTCGTGTATCACACCTGGTTCACGGATCATTTATCGTCTGGCGCGCGGGGAGAAGGAGACCATGTCATAAGGAGTTTTGTAAGATTAACTTTCCCGGATTTGGTCTACTCTTAGCCATAACCAGAAGAAGGACGGTGAGAACCATGGAAACATTAGTTCTACTTCACTTAGACCGTCTAGATGCGGGCGGTGCGTAGCTAGACTACCAATCCATGGGAAAAAAACCACGCTCACTAATCGCACCACTCTACACTTGCACTTCCGCTCTGCAACAACTCATCTCAACCAAACCCCCCCCCACACCCACATCTAAGACACACCCTTCACCTAACCGCAACTACTATTCCCGTCTCTGCGCCAAAACATGCGATACACAAGCACAAAGCAAGCGACTATTCTCACGCTGTCGAACGGGAGCCTATCAAACTAAACAACGCCATCTAAAGCGCCACATCTTAGTGAGAGAGCCTATATTGGAGAGTTGACACACACACAACACACACTCTACAGGCGACCTATTTATCACATACATCAGAGTAATTTCAGAGAGATTGTATAGTTCTGAGTCTAGGTGTGATACGTGTTAGAGGGTTTTGGTAACGAATCTGAGTATTATCTGGAGACACGATAGAATTTGTTGTATTTGTTGGTCTGGAGTATCTATAATATCTATGAGAGACTTTTCATATATTACGTGGGGTCATGACATTTCTCTCTAGCGCGGGTACCTGCCAAAGGCTGTTATAAATAAGCTATACCGTCCTTTTTTTTCTCTGAGATTTGAGTGTGAGAAAAACTCTAAGGATATATTGTGATGTCTAGATGGATGGGGGGGGAGGGGGGGGCGGGGGGGGTAGTTAAACACAGACAGCGAAGGCAAACACAGTATCTTCTGTGTCATTAATATATGTCATATAAAAAAAATCAGTTGAGAGATTGTTAATCATTACAACACAGCGTGTGATTGTTGATCTCGAGCTGCGTGACGATAAATATTCTCCAACGTGCGGTAAAGGAAATAACAGCAAACTCGGTCTCTCTTAACAGCGAGTCGTAGACAAAAGTTCTAGATGCGACACAACTGAATGTTTCACCTTGGGAGTTGTCACGATACTCGTGACTCACATATAAACACACACACACACACGCGCGGTATTTTAAAAAAATACTTACTCTGCAGTAGCTAGCAAAATAACACACAGATATTCGTTATCGGAAACAAATAAAGGGGTCTCTTGTAGCGCGCTGAGAGAGAGAGCCACACACAATGGTGCGGGGTATAGGGAGAGAGCGTTGCTGGTTAGCTTGTAAAATTAATATAAAAATGTTAGTGGGGGATTTATTTTAAAGGGTGGTACAAGGGACGTAGAAATATGAATATGTGTTAAACGGTGAGGCGGTGGATTTTATCTATGTTTTTTAGGTTTATGTATAGTTATGAGAGAGAATTTGTTGAAGCGTGGATAATTTATAGGAGTGGGATTGCGAGGGAAAATTTTTAATAAGTATTGATTATATAATTAAATTTGTATAATCGAGAGAAATACTAACTTATTTTCAATACAAAGTGATTGAGAGTATATAAATAATGATAAAATAGATAATTTAATTAATAAAAAGTAAATCATAATAAATATTAAAATTAATCTAGTTATATTTATTAGATTATTAATAATAAATTTTAAAAAAGAATTAAAATAATAAATTATACATAGTAAATAGTTAAAAATGTTAAGAAATATTAAATATAAATAATAAAGTTTGAATAAAGCGAAATAGATGAGCTATCTGTAGATATATTATCATTTAGAGTTTTTATGTGATTGTTCTTGAGTATTTATTGTTATTGTTTATATATATGAATTATTTTAATTTTTTTGTGAGATGAATATTTTTTGATGAGATAATATTTTAAATGAGTAAAAGATATGAGAAAGTTAAGTTTATATATTTGTTTTTATAATTACATAGAGAGAGATGTTTTAGTAAATTTTATTTATGTTATCTTTAGTTTTTTAAGTGAGTAGAAGACGGGTGTTGGAGTGGGTGATTGGGTTGTTTGTGTTGTTTTTTGGGTGTTGGGTTGTTGGGTGGAGTTGTGGGTTGTTTTGGGTGTGGTGTGTGAGTATGTTGTTTTGTTGGGAGAGGTGTGGTTTGTGTGAGTTGATGGGGTGTGGATTTTGGGGTTTGAGGTGTTTGTGTGGTAGTGGAGTGGGTTTGGTGTTGGGGGTGTGGGGGGGTGTGGGGTGGGTTGTTTGTGTGTGGTTTTGTGTTGTTTTGGTGTTTGATGTGTTTGTTGTGGAGGTGGTTTTTTTGGTGTGTTTTTGTTGTGTGGGTGTGTGTTGTGAGTGGGGTGTGTGTGGGAGGGGTATGTGGGGGGGGTGTGTGTGGGAGTTGTGGAGGTTGTGGGGGTGGGGTGGGTTCTGTGTTGTTTGTGTTGTTTTGTTTGTGTGTGGGTGTGGAGGTTTTGGGGGGGTGTGTTTTGGTGTATTGTGGTGGGGAGAGTTTTGGAGGGGTGTGTTTTTGGGGGTGTTTGTGTGTTTGGTTTGTGTGTTTGTTTTTGTGTGTGGTGGGGTGTTTGTTGGTGGTGGTGTGTTTGTTTTGTTTGTGTTGTTGTGAGAGTTGGGTATTGGTTTTGGTTGGTTTTTGTGTTTGTTGGTTGGTGTGGGTTTTTGTTTTGTGTTTGTTTTTGAGTTTGTGTTGTTTTGAGGGTTAAGTTTTAGTGATGTTGTTTTTTTTTTGTTGTTGGTTGTTGTGTTTTGTTGGGTTGTTTTATTAAGAGTTTATGTAAAAGTTTATTTGGTGGAAGAGAGATATTTATAATTAACACTGCCATACAAACAAACACCTCACCACACAACTGGACCTATGGCCCCCCAAGCCAAATAATCACCGTAAACACGCTTATGTAAATTCAATCAACGGGAGCTCACCTGTTAACCCATTAATCCCTCCCAATCCCTCAATCCGTACCACACCTAAATAATTCCGCCTAGCCGTCTAATAAAATGTCCTTTAACAATCGAGCTCCACTCCTTCCTCCCCTTGGCATTAAAAACAAATAATAAAAGCCCAAAAAGTTAACGGAAGTTAGCAGTACCCTCGGGTCCCATGTTGCGAAGATAGAAGAGATTGACACCGGTCACCTTCTCAGGTGCCTGCCCCCTGCCAGAAATACTGTAGGCGATCATCCTGTGGCATAATCTCCTTATAGGGTCTCAAATGAAGTGATTTTTCACGAAAAGTATGCTTGAATGTTTTTAAAATTTGATCCATTTCTAGGCATTTTTAAGCATATAGCATCTTATTTGTGAAAATGAGGACAAGTACGTTCTAATTCTCCATCCCCTTACTTAAATTATACAACGTCCTCGTTGTATAGATAAAACAATTAAAGAATATGGGAAATAGAATTAGAACGACGAAACTTCCCTGAAATTTTGCTCTGGATGGTTCTCCATTTTGAGTATTTGAGCAAAAAGAGTGTTGACGAGGGCTTCAGAATGCCCAAGAGAGGTCAACACGAGGCGTTTTCATATCATATCATCGAGTCGATTTCATTTACAGCAAGGTCCTGCATGAAAGTTAGAAGACGTTCGTGCAATTCATACTTTTGCTAACCTACAAAACAAACAAACAATTAAACACACAACTGTGCAGTTATAATACACCGTATCCCAAACCCTAGGATACGCCGTATGTAATCATGCGAAAACAATTAAACATACTGGAATTTAAATACTAGAAAATAAAAACTAATAATGCCAGACATGCATACGCCGTATCCAGAGGGGTTATATACGCCGTATGTATGTCTGGTCAGACAGACTCAACAATAATTTAAATTCAATCAATTAAAATGCAACAAACAATTAAAAACAGCTGGGTTGTCTCCCGGTAAGCACTTTTGTTTCAGCTGGTCTTTAAGTTTGACTTTTTTCTTTCTTTTCCTTTTATTCATCCATAAAGACCCTCTTGATTATGCGAGAGGCATGCTTAATGCTTTTAAAAACCAGTTTTTCTTCCCCGACCCTTAAAGTGACTTTTCTTTTATTGACGTCAATCTTGACATAGGCAGTAGACAGGAATGGTTGTCCAAGGATCAAAGGGACATCGTCATCTTTGGGTGTGTCCAAGACGACAAAGTCAATGGGGAAAATAAATTTGCCAATCCTAACTAGCACATTTGCAGCTATGCCATTAGTCTGCTTTATGGTTCTATCGGCCAATTCTATGGTCATCCTAGTGTGAGACAAATCTCCTAGACCAAGGTTAGTATAGGTAGAGAATGGCATAACACTCACACTAGCTCCTAGATCAACAAGGGCTTTATTAAAATAAATATTATTAATTAAACAAGGTAAGGTAAAGCTCTTTAGATCTTTTTCTTTCTGAGGCAGGTTGTTATCATAAGCACCCAGAATGTTCACTCTACGTGCCTCCTTTAAATCATCACAATAGTAGTTGTGTAGTCGCCTTGGGAAGGGGACTGTTTCGGGAAATATGATTCTGTGATGTGGAACCAATACGGCGTATGGCCCATGATCCATATGACATATCTAAGATAAATCAGTTGTATCAGTTGAGATCGATTTCACTTGGTCTCTTGGATTTGTTTCTGTGGAGCTGGGTAGACTTCCAAACCCTCTTTCTTGTAATACTTTACTCATTTGTCCGATTTGTAGTTCTAAGGTTTTAATCGACGCTCCTTGATTTTGTATTGCTGCATCGGTAGAAGCTCGGATGTCTTTGATGATGTTCGAGTTCTCTTCGTGCCTCTTAGCTGATTCGGCCATGAATTTGGATAGTAACTCTTCCATAGTATCTCTTCGAGCAGGGTATGAAGAGTTTTGATTGTTGCGTTGATAGAATCCTGGCCCCGCCGATCTGTATTATCCTCCGGGTTGAAAAGGTGCACCAAACTAGGTGTAATAGGCTTCTTTAAAAGTTTTCCCTTCCTCTTTTTGTGGAAAATCCTTCGTATAATGAGGTCCCTTGCATAGTTCGCATCCGACCTGAGCAGCGTACACTTTCTCATTCACTTTCTTTATTTCTCGTCCGAGATTGTTGAGTTGGGCTTGGATAGCAGCAAGCCCGTCAGAAGTTTCAATACTTATGGTTCTTGAAGATGTTTCGTTGTGCCATTTCTAGGAGTATTTAGCCATTTCTTGGATGGCTGTTTTAGCATCAACAATAGTTTTTGAAGGTATGGCACCTTTTGAGTCCAGAATTTGTCGAGTTAGAACATCGAGCCTATTGTAAAACAAGATGACCTCCTTCATGTCGGTAAGGTAATGTTGAGGACACTTCATCGACAATTCTTTAAATCTTTCCTATGCACAGAAAAGGCTTTAATCGGGTTCCTGCTGGAAGTTGTTGATTTCCTCCATTTTCTTTGCGGTATGGGTAGGTAGACAGTGTTTATTCAGAAATTTAGTTTTAAGAACCTCTCAGGTTGTAATTGAGCCCGATGGATGGTTCCTTAGCCACCTACTTGCGGCTCCAGTGAGGGATACAAGAAAGGCTCAAAGCATGATTTGATCTTGAGTTACTTTTGGGATGTGAAATAAGTGAACAATCTCCAAAACTTTCTCGATGTGCTCATTTGCATCCTCAAGGTTAGATACGCCGCATCCAACTAGTGGATACGCCGTATCAAATGATCAGTCAGAACAGAATACTATTTAAACACAATAAAATGCAATAAATTAAACAAACAATTAAATTAAACAATTAGCAATTAGAAGTCAGAATTAATAATTTTACACTAAACAAGTTAAATGGTTAGAAATACTAAAAAGAATAAAGATTAATCTATCACTCCCCGGCAGCGGCGCCAAAAACCTTGATGTGTCGTCGTGTGGTGTATAATTTATGTATCAAGATTTTACATTTATATTTAGCCGACTAACCTAAAGACAACACTCTAACGGGTAGTGTACCCAGTCAAGATGAAGCTTCACGGTAAGTCGGGTGTCAAACACTAAGAGTGGAAGTTAATCTAATATTCTATTAGTATTTTCATCTATCTAGATTAGTCTAACTAAAGGTTAAACCTATGCTATACGTATTTACTAGAGGTAATAAGGGGGGGTTTTTCAGCCTGAGAGACTGGCACAGGTTTATGGTGACAAATATCAATTTTAAGCACAATAAACACAAAAGACAAATAACAAAAGATAAGAGAGCGGTACAAGCCAAATATAAGAAAACTGTATTAACCATGTTAATCCGATTATAAGCTGGTTTGATTAATTAGTGCAATGTCTATTTATCTCTAGACGGCATATCATTCTTAAGACTTAGGCAATTCTTCATCCTAAGACCTAGATATGAACAATCATGTCACGATTAACGCATCCGCATAAAGCATCCTAAAGTCTAGTTATAATCTATCATAGGGAATTAAAGCAGTGGTGATCCTGTTAATACCCTAGCCCATCAGGACTTTACCCACTTATTGCTTGATGTTGTTTTTTACACCTGTAGTCCACCACCAAAATCAATTACCAATTAATCAATAACAATACTGGTTGAACAATTATTGGGTCACCTAGCCGGTCCAGCTAAGCTCATAATCAAAGGGTAAAAGATAAGGTGTTATTTGTGATCCTATTGGTCCAGGCATATAGAAAATAACATGGAGAGCTATCCCGACATCTAGATTACTGGTTAAGTCTCACTAGACCCAGTTGAATGATAGGTTGCATGTACAAGCACATAAACAAGTATAAGGCGATAAACATAATTAAACAATCAATGATAAATTAAACAAGCCAGAATTAAATCAAACAAAACATAATAATCTTCATAAACATGGCTAATACCCGAGGGTATTAGCCCATAATCGTCATAATCATACAAGTGTAATCAAACAATTGAAAATCGAATGATTAAGAAAATAAGAATTACACGATGTCTTCAATCAAATTGTGGTTGGTGCTTGACCTTGGTGCTCTTCTTGGCTTCTGAAATTAGAACTCTAATGTATACTATATAGAGAATATGATATTGCACACTTAAACTCGTATTTGAGCCTTTTTGCTTCATCTTCACAAGTTACTCCTAAATTACTGCATTTATCATCTTTAAAGCAATTAAGCACAAAATCATGCAATAATTATATAAAATTGGGTTAAAAGTGCAGGATAAATGATAGTAAAATATAACGTTATTTGATGCTATCAGTACCCTCTTTTTATTCTAAAGTTACATACTCAAAACCCTAAATTCGGGTTTGTATATATAGGAAAATCGACGCAACGGCGTCGCGTTTTAATCATGACGCCGTCGTAAGATGAATCTTCTAGATCTGCGTTTAAGTCGGTGCGGGCTGGCGCCATCATGAAAGATGTGATGCCGTCACTTGATGAGTTGTAACGGCGTCGTGTATAGCTGGTGACGCCGTCTCCAGGCTCTGTGAGCATAAATCTTCAAGAGTCTTGGTGTTGGTTTGTAATCTTGTCTGTTTCTTCTCCAAATGAGCCCAAGTCATGTGTAATTCATCCAAATGTCTTCCAAATGAGAAATAATTGAAAAGGAATGATTAAGTACCTATTTTGGGCATAAACACATGATTTTGGGGGTTAAACGACCCTGAAAAAGTGTATAAAATGACACCTCATCAAATACCTCTACACTTGGGATTTGCTTGTCCTCAAGCAAATAGGCTTTTCTACCTAGACAATAACAATATGAGGGGTCATTTTACCTACTTTTTAAAAATATTCTACAACACAACCTTTTAGACCTTGTAATTAAAAGCAAGGAAAGTATATACTAGCACCTCATACAAGTGTTTGGGATTCTCTCTTTCACTCGGGTGTATAATGAATTATAACATATAGGGGAAACAAAAAATCGCACTCATTACCTGTCATAGCATATAAATTACCATAGGCTTGGTAAAGAATCAAACCTCCACCGCTAGGCGCAAGTATTAATCATTACTATCTAAGAGGTCTTTTAAAGGGTTGTGGGTGTAGGTGTAAGATAACATATAATGGAAACAGAAACAGATGGGATACATTTGGGTGGTGACTTTGGGTGAATTTGGAGTTGAAGGGTTAGCTAATTATTTACACAAATATACCTTAGTTTGGTTGCTAAGCCAAGACTCGAACGAAGATATACAAACTCTACACAACTCTACATCAATCTTTTTTTTAATAACATAATACAACATAGGGGTTTATAATACGTACCCCTACACTTGAGCTTTTACATGCTCGATATATACAATCTAACTATTGACCCGATTTGAGGTGGATCAAAATAACATGGAGATCATTTGACAAACATATGGGGGTATTGACTTAACTTTTCTTCCCCATTCTTTCATTTGACAAACATATAGGGGTATTGACTTAACTTTTCTTCCCCATTCTTCTGCGAAATAAATACTACCATGAAACCCAATCAAGGACTTAGCAACCGTGTACTCAAATAATTAACTTGGGTTATCACAATAATGTACTAAAAGTGAGTACCTACAAGTAGGCAAAGCTTTTTGGTGATGTAACTATTGTATAAAAGGTGACATGCTCTAGCATTAATAATCTTAGAATCCACCAGAAAATTACAACATTTGTGAAAAAGGAATAAGGCTTAGAGGGTTATACTAGGGGGTACATGCACTAATAATGAGTGCATGGGCAAGGTGTGGGAGAGTTATATGCGAGTGTGGTGTGGCCATCATAACAATTACAGGTTTAAAACATAGGTTAATCATAATGCCTCTTATTAAGCAAATCCTAATACTTACTTTGCGGTCTCGAGATGCATCACAATAACAAGTTCTAGAATTTAATATGCTACCGGTAAACTCTCTTAATTCTAAAGTAACCAATACCAATGTTCCAGAAAAGGCAATAAAACCACGTATACACATCCGTAATGATGAAATAGACACACATGATTGCTCACTCCTTAACTCGAACAAGCTAAAGGTATAATATCTGAGGACGAACCTCACATTGTAGGGGTGGAATTTGAGGGTTTTTTTTGTGCTAGTAATATAAATTCCTATCCATAAGACGCTAGTAATACTTGGTTTTCATCGGTATGTGTCATAAAAAATTATAAATTTGGGTAAAAATCACCTCTTATGCTATGTTTTGATATGTTACCCATTATTTTAAGGACAAAGCAAATGACAAATGCGAAAGGGATGGTTGTGGGCGTGAGGGGGGGGAGGGGTGGGAGGGGAGGGGGGGGACGTATTCCCCTTACACTTAAATTGAACATTGTCCCCAATGTTCACTAGAAGTACCTGTAAGAACAAATAAAGGGAAAAGAAAACAAGGAAAAGAAACTAGTACTCCCTTGGTTTGCTCAATAATGGAGAAGAAACAATGTGAAATAAACTGGTTTAAATCGTCCTGCCAAGAATCATTCCAATGAACTTCCTAAGAACTTCCAAGCTTCTTCTCCATCAAATATAACCTGTAAGACTAAGACAAAGACAACTACACCAACCATAAAAATGTGCGATAGACATATATGCAATGTGAATTTATGGTTTCGACTCGAAAGAAAGGTGAGAGAATTGTTAAACTCATTAGGTTTTGCAGGTTTACAACAGAAGAAGTTGTGCAAGTTTTATTTTCAAAAATAATTAAAAACTTTGAGTTTTCTTGACCTGGGCGTATGACGCCGTCAGGGTTGTTATGTAACCCCGTCACAGGTGTCGTGGTGACAGCATCGCGTGTAAATCGTGACGTCGTCTCCACGTTTTGTGAAAACGAAATTTTTGTTTCTGATGAAAAACTTCCTGCACTTGATTCCATAAGTTAATTCCTATACAAATAGCTGCATAAGAAAACCTGAGATTTAACAATTCAATCATATGACTCAAAACTGACGCGAATTAATCTAAACAATTTATTTAACATGCTTGAACTTGGCTCAAAAGCCGGATAAATTCCCCTACACTTATTATTTGCAAAATACCTTTGATTGAAATTAAGATGAGGTTAAAGACAAACAAAGCATGATTACAAGATAGTTTAAACATAATAAAACAAACTATAAAGAACTAAAACACACATGACACTCCTAATTACGGGAAAAGTAAATTGGGTTGCCTCCCAAGAAGCACTTTTCTTTATTAACGATCATGAAGCGAGAACTCGAAGTCAACACTTAAGTGTCGTAGAAAGGGTCCAAGTCGATGATATTCTCTGGGACATTTTTCTTTCGGAGAGCTTTCTTAGTAGTGGGGATGATTGTAAGGTTTTGGGTAATTCCTCTCCATCGAGGTAAATTATTTTCTAAGATCTGCATGCCATCTTCTCTCTATATTTAGTGTTTTTGTCCTATTAATTTGTTTTTAATTAGGGTGGAGGTCCTCTCCCTCGCTGACATTGTTACACTTAAGGTTAATAAGTATGGCTCCTAAGAATTCCACATTCTCCTAAACACTAAGGTATCCTTAAAAGGATTAAGCTCGGCATCTCTAGAAATTTCTCATTCTCCAGGAAAATGGCAGTCTAAGAAGTCTTTCATAGCATAGTAAAGGGGTTTTGCGCCTATTCCATCCGAGTTAGGTCAGGGTTTATAAGATTTCCTTTTTCCAAGTGTGGTCCAATAAGGTGCGATCATCTCACCTAAGTCTCCTACCTTTTAACACCTGCGTAGTACCGACCATAGTAATATCCTTCTCTTACCTCTATTTGCCATCCATACAATTCTATAAACTGCAGTTGGACGTAGCTAAGAATCCCCTTCCTACAAGCAAAGGGGTCTCGGGGTCCTTTTTCATATCGAGAACGTAGAAATCATTTAATAGTTTTAATTTTCCTATGTGGACTTCTACAATCTCTAACAATCCCAACGGGGTAGGATTTGGTTTTGTCAGCCAATCCAAAGACATGGTCGGTCTCTTCTAATAATCTGATGTTAATCTTTTTGAAGAGGTAAAGTGGGATTATGTTTATGCATGATCCTAGATCAACCTGTGTGTCGAAGGGTTTTGAGTCCCCTAATCTACAAGGTAGAGTGAATAGCCTAGGGTCTCCCATCTTGCAGTATTTCTCCATAAACATATGGCTGGATACTGTTTTTATATCTTCATTAATTCTAAGCTCTCTATGTATTTTATCTAATATAGCGTTATAGATTGGAGCGTGGGCTAGGACTTTGAGAACCGATAGGTTAAGATGCAAATCCTTAAATTCATCTTCAAGAGTTGGTTCGGGTTCCTCTGGTTGTTGTGGTTTGATTTCAATCACGGGTTGCTGCAGGCTTGTTTGGGAAATGATTGCCTCATTGAAACACACACACATTGATAGCAATGAATTTGAGGGAGGACGGGTAAGAAGAGCATTGTGGGTCCATTGTGGGTAAGAACGAGCACAAACAAAACGTGGACGAGTCCCCAGTTCAGGTTGTCTTTAACAGTATGCTAGTTTGTGCCCGCTATTCGATTGTGGTGATGGCCTTAAAAACACGTGTTGATTTGTTGGTCAACTCGCTTTTGCTGTTGTTGAAATCGCTTCAAACTTGAATATCTATAAGCGTCTTGAGATGCCATGAAGTTGGAAACCAGCCCTTCTATATTTGATTAATTGTTAAAATTTTGAGGACGGTTGTTGAAGGAACGGTTCAGATCACAACCGTTGTATGGAAACCGGTTAGGATGATTGAAAAAATAATTTTGGGAATATTAGGGTTGTATCCACCTACAGTATTGGGTGACTTTATTACATGACGGATTATAGGTGCCACCAAGATGTTTGGCTGCCGGGGGTGCTTAAGTATGACTACTTGACCGGTCCCTCTTCATCGTACCAAGGATGCATATTCTACCTAAAGCTGGGTTTGGTGATAGCTCTTGCTATACTGGAGGTGTCTGAGGACCTATTACATGTGTGTACACATGGGTGGTAGTGATTTGTTCTCATTGAGTAGGGTGTGTCGAGTAAGAGGAGCATTGCCATCAAGTGTGGTGACCTTGATTTCGAGTCTCGATTAACGGGTCGGTCGGATGTCCTCGGGACATCTTAGGCAAAGCGATTGCCTTGACCGGCTTAACGAAATCCCTTGGGTCGTTCCAACTTTCGTTGTCATAGAGGGCGAGATCCTCTAGTAATGCCCAGGATTCTTTGGCTTTGAGGTCACGAAGCTTACCACCAGCCGATTAGTCAATGGTTTGTCTTGTGACGGGATTGACATGGTCATAAAAAAATTAGACTTGGAGTCAAAGGTCTATGCCATGATGAGGGACTTTTTGGAGTAAGTCCTTGAAACAAGTTCAAGCTTCGGATAAAGAATCTCGCATGATGTTTTTGGGTGTGAGGGGTACAACAAGATATCAATGCGAAGTTTTGCGGTTCCTCCCGGGGGTGGGAAAGAAGTGAGCTAAGGGATTCCGGTTGTAAGTGAACCTTATCCTGCAAGAAGTGGAAGGTGACTCATGAGGAGGATCATAGAGTGAATAAATCCATGTGGTGATTTGGATCCTGCTGGAAAGGCATTCAGCCAATTTCCTCTAAGCTGAATCGCGTAGAAAATGAAATAAACACAGGCGTGTCTTTCCCTATTTGTCATTCACCGTCAGGTCAAGGATCCTCTCTCTGAGAGTAAGAAAGTCCTTGAGGTGTTGATTTGGATCCTCGGACCGAAGTCCGTAGAATGAGCATCTATTTTGCACCAACTGGATGGTGTCGGATCGAAGAGGAATTGATTATCTTAATATTGCATGCATGCGTATTAAATGGAAAGCATGCAAACTATGTTGCTTTCTGTTCGTCGAAACCAAGGAGGAAAGAAACGCATATTTGTGTGGAACGATAAGTAGGTTTTGTGAGTTTTAATGAATAATCATTATGAGGTTACAGGGTTTGTTTATATAGTCATCAAACCCTAGTTGTAGATAAACTAAGATATTCTCATAATCTTTATCATAAAACAATTCATAATCCCTTATCACCAAAAATTGATTCCAACCCCTTCTAGAACATCTATAGTGGCTGGCCAACAAGTGCGACCCACAAAGTTCGGGTTTTGTCAATTTTAGTCCATCTCTTTTATATTTAAACATTCGACTAGTTAGTTATAAAATATAACAGTAACTAACGATCGTTTAAAATTTAGTTCGTGAAGCATATTAAACCTTTAATAATAAATATATTAAATGTTTAATAAACGTACTCTTCGTGTCTTAACGTGTGTGCCCCCAATAGGCTCACGTATTTCTAACGTATAAAACGCGGAACCAACTACCATATTCCAACAGCTCCCACTTAGGAGTTGGAGTAGCAGACTGCATTTATACCAACAATAGAAACGTCTAGCAACACTTGATGAGGTGTCATTTTATACACTTTTTCGGGGTCGTTTAACCCCCAAAATCGTGCATTTACGCCCAAAATAGGTACTTAATCGTTCCTTTTCAGGTATTTCTCATTTGGAAGGCATTTGGAAGAATTACACGTGACTTGGGCTCATTTGGAGAAGAAACGGACAAGACTACGAACCTACATCAACATCTATCAAGAATGTCTCTACAGTGTGGCTGGAGACGGCGTCACAAATACAACGTGACGTCGTCACCACGAAGATCAAGACGGCGTCACCATATCTCAAGACGGCGTCACAAGTACACGACCCAGCCCAATATCTAGAATATTCTATTCATGACGGCGTCACGATTAAAACGCGACACCGTCACAGCATTTTTCCTATATATACAAACCCGAATTTAGGGTTTTGAGTGTGTAACTTTAGAATAAAAAGAGGGTACGAACCCTAGTTCATTTAGCAACTGTAGGAGACGATTTTAGGGCCTAAAAACCCTATTATACCTCTTCTAATTCATGTTTTAATCAAGTAAGGTTTACTTAATCATTCAATATGTCTATGTGTTGTTTGATTTATTGTTCTTGCTTTATCTTTAACATGCTTGGCTAAACCTCCTATTGTGTTTATTTATGATTGTATGAAACCTAGAATGTAGATCTTAGTGGTGTTGCTTCTTGTGATGGATGTGCACGTTAGGTCTTAGAAAACTAGCTTTTGTCTGCATCGCTGTTGATATGTCTAGGGAAACGTGATTGTGTAGAAAGGATACCATCAGGTAACAGTCTTCATACTACCTTGCCCCCTAATATGGTTGATCCACTCTTAATATATTTCACATGCACTTAGTGTACTCCTAGGGGCCGTGTAATAGTCTTCATACTACCTTGCATGTGCGTTGCTCTTAGTGGCATACTAAGTAGACCCCGGCGAGTTCCTGTAATTTCGTTTATGCTTTAAAAAATCGTTTACATCAGATTCAACACAAGTGTGAGAAGGCAACAACACTAAGATAAGCAATCTAGGAGTAAATACCAGATTAAATAAACATAGTCTTGTTATCTTATTATTATAACAGTAAGCTTAGTTCATATTTAGTAAAAAACTAAAACCAAACATCTCTACTAATTATATGATCGAAGAGGTACTACGTGTATCTGTGCAGATATAGAGGACCTCGCCCTCTATACAACGAAAGTTGGAAAGACCCAAGGGATTTTAGCTAAGTCTGGTCAAGGCAAAATCACTTTGCCTCAAAATATCCGAGATACATCCTAACCGCCGTCTATTCGAGCTCGAATCGCGAGCAAGTCCAATGCTTGATAATGCTCATCTTGCCCTGACACAACCTACCCAATAAATAAAGATAAACTACCCCATGTGAAATCAGCAGTGGCCCCACGACACTTAGAATTGGCAAGGAAAACCCCGAACGAAGCCTTTGTTGAGTACGCATCCTCCGCGTACCGATGAAGCGGGAGGATATCGTCGTTGGTAAACTTAAGCCCGAGAAAAACAATCTTGGTGTGACCCCTATAATCCATCATGGAGAATCACCCAAACCTTAGGTGGAAGCAACCTTAAAATTCTCAAAATAATTTTTCAAACCCACCTAACCGGTTCCAACCCAACGTTTCAATCCCGAACCGTTCCTTCAACAACCGTCCTCAAAATTTTAATAATCAAACAAATATAAAAGGATTGGTTTCTGAATTCCGAGGGCATCTCAAAGATGCTAGACTATCCAAGTTTAAGCCGATTTAAAACACACGCGCCAAAGCGAGATGACCAACAAAATCGACACAGTGTTGAAGGCCATCACCGATCGAATAGCGGGCACACTACCTATCGATACGGTTAAGAACCCAAAACTGGGGACCCATCCAGTTTTGTCTGCTCGTTCTTACCAATTAACGATCCAGCGCAGTGTCATCTCACCCATCCAACCTGATTAAACGTTGCCAAGCTTGCACATTTCAAAGATGCAATCGTCGAACACAACAACCGGAAGGAACCGAGACCAACCCTTGAATGAATTAAGGATTTCACATCTTAACTATATTCTCAAAGTCCTAGCCCACCCTTTCACTGAACGCAGTCGACGAGCGCTAGAGCTATATTAGATAAAATACGTTGAGAGTTTAGAACTAGGCAAAAACGGGCCAGCATTTGTTCAAGGAGAAACACTGCAAACAGACATACAGACCCCGTGCTATCACTTTACCTTATAGATTCAGGGGAAAACTCAAACCTTCGACACGCTAGCTGATCTAGTATCTTCATGTTTCAAACTATAATCCCACTTACTTACCCCTTCAAAAAGCTAAACATCAGATTATTAAAGAAACTGATCAATCCTTTGGGTTTGGCTGACGAAAACCAAATCCTACCCCGTTTATAGGATCGATACCGCGAACGTAGCAGTCTACATAGAAAAACTAAAACTATTAAATGTATTTCAACGACTCGACTATGAAAAAGGACCCGAGACCCCTTACTTGTAGGAAGAGAGCTTCCTAGCTACCGCCAACGCGGTTATAGATTATAGAATGGCCAAAATAGCGATAGGAGAAGGAATCACTCCCCCACAACCTTAAGATCCCATGCAATATTAGACACATGCATATCGAAAAGGCTTACATTGACCTCAACTCTCCTCTCAATATCATGACCCGAATGATGTACAACTGGATCATGGGAAGAAAACTTAACCCTAGGGAAGATGCAAATGGAGGAATTAGCAACTTCACAGGAAGGATCAAAGGAATGCATGTCTTTGTAGGAAACTTCACCTATGTCATAGACTTCATGATTGTCGAGGATATTAGTTCAATCATAGACCCTAGGTTGTCACAAGTGGTACTAGGAAGACCTTTTATAAAGATATCCAACATGACTCATGACCCACTCGAAGGTGTAGTTAGGTTCATTAGAGGGACCGATGAAGTTGCCTATAAGATGCCCCATAAGATAGAGCAATACGACTCGTTGTTGGATTTAGAAAAAGAGCATACCAAATAAGTCTATCTTAGGAACGAGCAGGACAAGAGAAGAGGAGTAGAACATGTAATGAGCAAAATACTAGGATTTTACAAAGAATGCCTAGAGCTTGGACCAGAATACCTAACAGGAATCGATGACGAAGAAGAAGTCACGTAAGGACGTGTGACTTCGAGTCTAGCTATAAAACTCGTTAATAAAGAAAAGCGCTTCTTGGGAGGCAACCCAATTTACCTTTCCCGCATATTAGGAGTGTCATGTGTGTTTTAATTCTTTACTATTTGTTTTATTATGTTTGAACTATCTTGAAATCATGCTCTGTATTGTCTTTAACCTCGTCTTAATTTCAATCAAAGGTATTTTGCAAACAATAAGTGTAGAGGAATTTATCCGGCTTTTGAGCCAAATTCAAACATGTTAAATGAATTGTTTAGATTAATTCGCGTTAGTTTCGAGTCATATGGTTGAATTGTTAAATCTCAGGTTTTATACAACAATTTATACAGGAACTAACTTATGGAATCAAGTGCAGGAAATTTTTCATTAAAAACAAAAATTTCATTTTCACAGACAGTGGAGACGGCGTCACGATTAACAAGTGACGCCGTCGCCATGACACCTGTGACGGGGTCACACCAACCCCGACGACGTCAAACGCCCATGTCCAGAAAACTTAAAAGTTTTTAATTATTTTTGAAAATAAAACTTGTGCAACATTTAATATAGGTATTCTTCTGTATAAACCTGGTTTTAAACTTGCAAAACCTAATGAGTTTAACAATTCTTTCATTCTATCTATCGAGTCGAACCCTAAATTCATATTGTATATTGGTAAATCGCACATTTTATGCTTGGTATAGTTGTCTTTGTCTTTGATTACAGGTTATATTTGATGAGAAGAAGCTTGGAAGTTCTTAGAAAGTTTCATTGGATGATTCTCGGAGGACGATTTAACCAATTATTGTATGTTTCTTCTCCATTATTGAGTAAACCAGGGGAGTACTAGTTTCTTTTCCTTGTTGTCTTTTCCCTTTATTTGTTTAACGGGTACTTCTAGAGAACATTGGGGACAATGTTCAACTTAAGTGTAGGGGGAAAATAAGCTTTAGAAACTATTCTTTCATTTGTCATTTTCTTTGTCCTTAAAAAGATGGGTAATGTATCGAAACATAGCATAAAAGGGTGATTTTTACCAAAATTTAAATTTTTTTACAACACATACCAACGAAAACCAGTATTATTAGCGTCCCATGGATAGGAATTTATATGACTAGCACAAAAACCCTCAAAATTCCACCCCCACAATGTGAGGTTCGCCCTTAGATATTATACCTTTAGCTTGTTCGAGTTAAGGAGTGAGCAATCATGTGTGTCTATTCCGTCGTTACGGATGTGTATGCGTGGTTTTGTCGCCTTTTCTAGAACATTGGTATCGGTTATTTTAGGATTATGAGAGTGTACCGGTAGCATATTAAATTCTAGAACTTGTTTTTGTGATGCATCCCGAGACCGCATAGTAAGTATTAGGATTTGCTTGATAAGAGGCATTAGGATTAACCCATGTTTTAAACCTGTAATTGTTATGATGGTCACACCGATCATATAACTATCCCACACCCTTGCCATGCACTCACCTTTAGTGTAGGATACCCTAGTACAACCCTCTGAGCCTATCCTTTTTCACGGTTCTCGTAATTTTCTGGTTAATCCGGACTATTAATGAAGAGCATTGTCACCCTTAAACCAATCGTTACACCCAAAAAGCCTTAGCCTACCTTATATGTACTCGCTTTTAGTACATTATTGTGTTTAACCCAAGTTAATTATTGAGTACACGGTTGCTAAGTCCTTATCCTTGTAAATATAGTTTTGGGACGATTGGGATTCATGGTAGTATTTATTTCGCGGAAGAATAGGGAAGAAAAGTTAAGTCAATACCCCCATATGTTTGTCAAATGATCTCCATGTTATTTTGATCCACCTCAAAACGGGTCATTAGTTAGATTGTATCGAGCATGTAAAAGCTCAAGTGTAGGGGTACGTGTTATAAACCTCATGTGATGTATTATGTTATTAAAAAAATAATGAGAAAAAACAAGAAAGAGATTGATGTAGAGTTGTGTAGAGTTTGTATATCTTCGTCCGAGTCTTGGCTTAGCAACCAACCCAACGTGTATTCGTGTAAATAATTAGCTAACCCTTCCACTCCAAATTCACCCAAAGTCACCACCCAAATGTATCCCATCTGTTTCCGTTTCCATTACATGTTATCTTACACCTACACCCCACAACCCTTTAAAAAGACCTCTTAGATAGTAATGAATAATACTTGCACCTATCGGTGGAGGTTTGATCATTTACCAAGCCTATGGTAATTTATATGCTATGACAGGTAATGAGTGTGATTTTCCATTTCCTCTATATGTTATAATTCATTATACACCCGAGTGAAAAAGAGAATCCCAAACACTTATGTGAGATGCTAGTATATACTTTCCGTGCTTTTAATTACGAGGTCTAAAAGGTTGTGTTGTAGAATATTTTTAAAGAGTAGGTAAAATAACCCCTCATATTGTTATTGTCTAGGTAGAAAAGCCCATTTGCTTGAGGACAAGCAAATCCCAAGTGTATGGGTATTTGATGAGGTGTCATTTTATACACTTTTCGGGGTCGTTTAACCCCCAAAATCGTGCATTTATGCCCAAAATAGGTACTTAATCGTTCCTTTTCAGGTATTTCTCATTTGAAAGGCATTTGGAAGAATTACACGTGACTTGGGCTCATTTGCAGAAGAAACGGATAAGACTAAGAACCTACACCAACATCTATCAAGAATGTCTCTACAGTGGTTGGAGACGGCGTCACAAATATAATGTGACGCCGTCACCACGAAGATCAAGACGACGGCGTCACCATATCTCAAGACGACGTCATAAGTACACGACCCAACCCAATATCTAGAATATTCTATTCATGACGGCGTCACGATTAAAACGTGACGCCGTCACAACGTTTTTCTTATATATACAAACCCGAATTTAGGGTTTTGAGTGTGTAACTTTAGAATAAAAAGAGGGTACGAACCCTAGTTCATTTAGCAGCTGTAGGAGATGATTTTAGGGCCTAAAAACCCTATTATACCTCTTCCAATTCATGTTTTAATCAAGTAAGGTTTACTTAATCATTCAATATGTCTATGTGTTGTTTGATTTATTGTTCTTGCTTTATCTTTAACATGCTTGGCTAAACCTCCTATTGTGTTTATTTATGATTATATGAAACCTAGAATGTAGATCTTAGTGGTGTTGCTTCTTGTGATGGATGTGCACGTTAGGTCTTAGAAACCAGTTTTGTTGCATCGCTGTTGTGATATTCTAGGGAACCGTGATTGTGTAGAAGGATACCATGGGTATTAGTCTTCTACTACCTTGCCCCTAAAATATGCTTGATCCGCTACTTAATATATTTCACATGCACTTAGTGTACTCCTAGGGGCCGTGTAATAGTCTTCATACTACCTTGCATGTGCGTTACTCTAGCGGCATACTAAGTAGACGGCGGGTTCGTGTAATTCGTTCATGCTTTAGGAAATAGTTACACAGATCATCACAAGGTGACAAAAGGAACAACACTAGAAGAAGTAATCTAGTGAGTAATTAATACATGATTAAATAAACACAATCTTTTATCTTATTGTTATCACTAGTAGCTTAGTTAATATATTTAGTTCAAATAGCTAAAACCAAGCCTCTCTCCAATTATATGATTTACTTGCTTTCCATAAAATATAAAAATACAAAAATAATCTTCTCTCAACCCTTAGAATTCTATTAGACCGTGATCAAGCCTTCCCAACCTATTCCTCGAAGTGATCGATATATCAATCAGAGTCTTGCCTATTATATTACATACAACGATTAGGTGCTTGCCTAGGGGAGTTGTACAACTTCTGTGTTGAAGTCTTACGACGATCGCACATCAACACTCTATTGTCATAAATCATAAAACTAGAAATACCCGAGTTGAAGTTTCAAGAACAATCTCAGCTTAATGATGATGTATTACTTGCTATTATTATCTCTTTGTTACAAATACCGTTAAACTATGGATATGGATCATAACTAGTTCCATATTGTTTAACAATTTAGATTCTCGTTATAGAAGTTAATTCAGATATACCAAATGTAATCAAGAATCATCTTGAATTACCCTTTGGGCACGGCTATGCAATTATCTGATTAATTCTGGAGAGGCGTCATGGTATCATTCTGCAATTAGACAATTGGAGGAACAAATTCTTTATTGACTACAAGTGTTGTGGATGCTGCTTCACATCACTTTTAAGAATAACCTTTATAACTACCTTATTCAGGATAGTGTTTGACTTATAATTAAAAAAGTGATATCCATACATACAGAACTTGCTTGCATCTCAAGTCTAAGGATGACTTATTAAACCATTTTCGATATCTTACTCATGATAAGGATCCAAAAGTAAATATTCGAAGGTTGGGGAGTCCAATATGCATCCCTTGTGAATAACATATGAGTTTGGTGGGAACAATCCACAGATTCAAAATGTATAACCAAACACTCACATTTGTCTTAATTTAACAATATTCAGTTATATGTTACAAATATTAATAAATGTTAAAACTGTTCATTTAATAGACATTAAGCTAACCACTAAAGGAGTCAGGGAGAATCAATGACTTGATGGGTGTACACTCCTTACCTCTAAACTCATTTCCAAGCATGATCAAATTCTCACAATTGCACTAAATTTTTAACAGTTACGTGTGCTGTTAGGGAATGCTACAAGGAACTACTTAAAAGTGACTGTTTGTGATTGGTTATTTAAAGCGCTACATATCAAGGGCTTTTTGGGATTTTGTATTAATACCGCTTACAGATGGGTCGTTTTTAAACGGTTTTAATAAGCAATCCCAAACAAACCCTTTTCTAGAAGCAATTTTAATAAGTAAAATTAACTTTACAAGCGGTTAGTTTCAGTAAGCAATTCCCAACAGTCCAACACTTTTTATTTTAACAAACCCGATTGTAATTTGGTTTTCAGGTCAACGAGGTTGAGAAGGTTACCAAATGAATGACTGATTCCTCTCTAAAGGTTTATTTCTGGTAACTTCATTTCAATTTTCATTCATATTATGCAAGAGAGTGATTGAACGTGTTAACTTCCTTATTACTACCTTGATTAACTAATGAAAATTGCAAATTATACAAGAAGCATGAAATTTTTTACAAAGGCAATGGTTAATGTATTGGATTATGTCTAATTAGAATTACACTATTGTTGCTAGAATATTAACATAAGTTGCATACTGAAACCACAAGGCTGATCACCAACTTGACTTGAAAATGGGTCAAATTGTCGCCTCTACATGAAGATAAAAATTAAAAACAACAGTGATCGTTAACGCGTTTGATGAACTTATTTTTTAGCCTTTATTTTTTTTGTCTATTTTACCTATCAGGGGTGAAAGATTCAAGAATGATATGAATGTATTTCTTTTATTTTCTTAAGTTAATAACATATGTTGAAAGCCAAGCTACTGTATACCATAACCTAAATCTAATTATTTTACATATTAATTTGCTCATAAAAAATATAATATGATTTGAACTGAATGTCTCATTTTCATCTTAAGTTGAACAAGTAAAAATAAAAGGTATTGTAAAATTTTCCGGTTAAGTAGAATAGGTAAACATTCTTATAACCCACTATGAGCTTGTGGGATCAAAACAATTGGCTAAACATGTAAGAGATTGTGGGTTCAAGTCCAACAATAGATAAAAACAAGCATCAGTTCCCGCGACAGCGTCTGCTGCGGGGCGGTTTCTTTATATTGATGTGGGTGTTTTTTTTAGATAAGCATGATTGCCCGCTCGTTTGATGCGGTATTTTTTATTTTTTATTTTGTGCGGGTTTATTTTTTCGGTCTCATTTTTAATAGTTTTTTTATATGGGCTTATTGTTGGCCGTGCGTAATAGTACGGGTGAATTTTTTAGTCTGATAAATCTATATTTTTTTTCCGGCGTCAGTCGTAGGTATTTTTGATCTGAATAAAATCAATACTTTTTGTAATAAAATTGTTATTTTTGATGCCGAGCTAAATTATTTTTTAATTCTTTTGATGCAATATTATTATTTTTTTGTTTTATATCAGCTTATGTGGTGGTCTCGTGCCGCGGGATATTTTTTGATCCAAAATATTTAAGTACTTTGTAATTTTGTTTTTTATTTTGTTCCGAGCAAAATTTTTTTTTAAATTTGCCTGGAGAAAGAAAAGAAAAAAAAAAAAAAAAACTAACTGGGCCGGCTACTTGTATCTACTGTAATGGGACTTAATGTGTTGCGGCGGGGCGTGAATGTCGTGTGTATTTTTTTATCTGAATAAATCTATATATTTTTTTCCGGCGTCATGTCGTGGGTATTTTTTGATCTAAATAAATCAATACTTTTGTAAAAAAAATTGTTATTTTGTGCCGAGCAATTTTTTTTTTAATTATTTTGTGCAATAGTTTATTTTTTTTATAATCACTTCAATGTGTTTAGTCCCTCGTGCCGCGGATATTTTTTGATCAAAATAATTTAGTACTTTTGTAATTTTGTTTTTTATTTTGTGCCGAACAAATTTTTTTTAAAATTTGCCTGGATAAGGAAAAAAAAAAAGGGCCGGCCCATGGGCCGGTTACTGTAGCTACTGTTGCGCGAGGCATTATTATTATTATTATTTTTTTTTTTATGTGGTTTCATTTTTTTTTTTCCCGTTTTCGGACCTCATGTTTAATAGTTTGGTTTTTTTTTTTTTTTTTTTTCTATATGGGCTTATGTGTGTGACCGGGCTCATGTTTTTAAAAAAAAAGGTTTTCTTTTTTTTGGCTATACGGAATAACTAAAAATATACGGTTTTTCTTTTTTCAAATAATTTTATATAGGAACAAAAAATATTGAGCGTTTTTTTATTGTAATTCTGTGTGAGTTTTTTATTTTTTTTTCGGTCTCAAGTTTAATAGTGCGGCGGGTTAATTTTGTTTTTTTTGCGATAAACTTTTATTTTTAAATTCCTTTTCCCTATTTTTTTATTTGTTGCGGCGTTTTTATTTATTTTTTTTTTTTTTTTTTTTTTTTTTTTTTTTTTCTTTTTCATTTTTTTTTTTTTTTTTTTATTTTTCTTTTTTCGGTCTCCGTATGTTTAAATCAGTTTGTTTTTTTTTTTATATGGGCTTATGTGTTGGGAACCCAATGTCGCTGAGTATTTTCTTTTAGTACTGAACTAATCACTATTTGTTTTGAGTAGGTTTTTTTTCTAGTTTAGTCAGAGCGGTTTTATTTTACAGCGACTTGCCGCCTAAAAAAAAAGAAAAAAAAAACAAAAAAAAAAAAAAAATACATGGGCCGGCCCAGCCCAAGTTGGGCCGGGTACTGTACAAGCGGGTACTGTAGCAATGGCGGTACATGTAGCACCACTGCACCAACGGCATGCGTGTTGAAACCGATCTATATAGATATAATTTACAATAATATTTTGTGGTGTGAAGGTGAGATATGTTATAAATAGTTATTTATTAGGTGGCTAAGCCTTTATCTGTAACGGTTTAACATAGGGGCTCAATAATGTTTTTGTACTTATTATTGATGACAGAGACGATATATATGGAACTTGTATGCACTGTAACAAATAATCTAATGAATTACATATGTCTTGAGATCCTAGACTGTCATCTGTCCTTGCTCATGACGGGTTCTATTAAGTGCCGTTGTTTCACTCACTGTTATCAGACACATAGTCTTGAAAAAAAAAGATATGATGAAAGAAGAACGACCGTAGGTATGATTGAATTTTTTTTTCTGAGTTTCACGGCAAGATCTGGTATGTAAATATACAATATCATCAATCATCATTTTTATAATATTATGTTTATCATTGTTGTTTAGTTCGTGAACAACATCTAATATTGTGGCATAGAGATACAACTGAATTAGTATAAACAAAAGAATAAGTGTTTTTTTTTGTTTTACGTAAAAGAATTAGTTTTGCATTGCGGGTGCATTCACAACCTAAAGCCCAACAAACAAAGAAGGTTTTCATTATGATAATATCATCGTTTTGATGAAAAAAGTTCCAATGGTATATAGTTGTATGAAAGATAAAGAGTTAATTAAATTTTCTTTTTCTTCTTTTTCTTATCTAAAGCTTGCTCTCATATGGTTTGCAAAGTAAATGTTCTATTGAGATAGATTATGAGAGAGTTTCAAATAATACAACATTTGTTGTTGTTTATATTTTTTTTATATAAGATCTTCAAGATCTTTTGAAACTAAGAGATATCATAACCTCATGTTATGATTATATATATTCATTATATACATCAAGTTTTATTACAGTGTGAATATAATTAAAATACAATAGCCTCAAGTTATTCTATATCTTCTAAAGAACCTCAAAGTTCATGGATTTCTTTAGATGAATAACTAAAGCTAAATGTGGATCTCATAATTATTGTTATCGGATACATATGTAAACCACAGTTCAATAAATGATTCCCTCACAATTTCATAACCTCACATTATGTTTAGAAAAAAGAGTAGAACCTCAAGTTCTATTATGATTCTTTATAAAAAAAAAGGAATCAAAATGTATTACATTTATTTACTATAGAACCTCAATTCAAACTACGATGAACATAATCAAAATACAATAATCTCACGTTAATATTTTAATGTTTTATCATGATTCCTCAAAAAAATGAAATATCATAACCTCAAGTTATGATTAATAATGTTTGTAATGATGATTCTTTTTAAGAAATCAAACAACATAAATATCATATAAGTTAAAGAAAAAACATAATAGTTTAGAAACATAAAGTTCTAGAATGATACAATAATAGAAATCAATAACATAACCTCATGTTATGTTATAAAATAAAACATGTATAAATCAGAACCTCAGTTCTAATCATGATTTTCTTCAAAAAAAAATTTAATAACATAAAATATTTTATATTTTGTCCATAGAACCTCGGTTTCTATTGTTGTAACTTTCGTATTTACTCATGTATAGAATCATCTTTAAAGCATGTTTTTTTTCCTTTTCTTGTTTTAACATCTATTTGTTATCTCCTTGAAGAAAACAAACTTCCATTCACGTTTCAACTGTATGTGAGCTCAATAACGATGATCATGTTAATATCGTGATTATGATTGGTCAAATTAATTATAATCGGTGTTAATTCAAAGAAACCAGGTTGGCAACCTCAAGTGAGCAAGATAAAAGAATGAAAGGATCAACTGAACATCTCCAAGCCCTCATGTGAATATTAAGAAATGATCATCAGAACAGATCTTACATTCCCGTCAATGAATATGTTAAAATTAATCAATATAAGAGCCTCATTCTCTATGTGAATGTTGAAAGTACTGAAAATGTTTAAAGATCATTTACCATGGTAAAGAATATGGTCCAAAGTAGTATGAACCATACAAACCACTATTAGTGGCAAAAAAAATAAAAAATAAGAAAGTGAGCAAACAAAAATGCTATTTATGCAAAAAGTGTAATGTGATTATGCAAATATAATGTGTCCAAAGATATTATTACACACTATATTCATAGATTTAATAATCTATGCTAGCACATTTTGCTTACCTAAAGAAAATATAAAATTGTCATGAGGACCGAAGGTTTAAATATTAAGGATACATAATAAATTCTTTTGTGTCTCTCCTCTCGACATGCATTATATAAAGATTAGTAAAAGCTAATCATAGCCATAACATAAGTTATGAGCAATAATTATAATATTTTTGGCATGACTGGTTACACCATCCCGAGTCATTAATGATGCGAAACTATAGAAGAATAAGATTCTTCAATCTAATGTTGTTATCACCCTCAAAAGAAGTAGATTATTAATCCATAAGCCTACTAATGGGGAACTCAATTTCCTCAATTTTCCCTGAAAGAAAAACTAGTGGATATATGTAGGCAATACTAAATCCCATTGTAGGAACCAGTTAGAGTTGTAAAATCAAGCATCGCTAAAGGGACATTAAATCGCAACCTCAAGTTTGCATGATTAATAGCTCAAAGCGAGCCTAACATTAAGTATTTCATCATGAATATGTGATGAATTACTTCTAAATTATTAAATAAAGATGAGAGAAAAACTTGTGTTGTTGTATGGGGCCATATTATAATATACACAACAACAACAAAAATTAGCATCATGCCAATATGTTATTATAAATCCTCCATTTTATAATTGGTTTTTGTTATTAACCAAACATATCCCATTTCAAATTTTTTTTTGGTGCAAACTTACTCCACCTAAATGCACATATACGGGATATAGAAGAAGGATAATTCCTCAGAGGAGAGAAGTACTTTAAATTCTAATCGAATTATCATATTCTATTGATCCTCGAAATAAATTTTATAGATAATCTAATAGCCATACAAAAATTTCAGCTACTCATGCTCTGATTATAAGTTGTCCCTCGAGGACACTATTTATTATGACATGCCTCCAAGCTGGTAGACAAAATCGATTCCAAATAAAATCCTCGATGAAAAATATGAAGCATAAAAACAAGATGGTTGTTCGAGGTATAAAAGACCCCATGATAGTCTCATAAAGAGACACTAGACATGAAGGTTCCAAAGAACCTACTCAATAGCTATTGAGATCATCAATAAATTATAATCGTGTCTTGAATTATATGAACATGGGAAATCAGAAAACAAAACGACGTCGATAAAGTTGTCTACTGATAATATATTGCTTTGCTAGTATCATCATGAGGAAGCATAAATCCACTTAATATCCAAATGTCGCTCAATGAAATTTTGGACCAACATAAAGACTTAGTATCTTGGCAAATAACTAAAAGTATTGGAACTAAAGTTCAATACAACATCTGTATAAAAGCATTGGATATACATTGGTTTTTTATTGTGAAACCGAAATCGGAGCTCGAACAAAGTTCTAGGTGCTCTAAATACTTGAATTGTGGAAATAATAAATTCACAGAAAATGAGAAGTAAAATTTAAAAAGAACATATTATCTTCGAGGTGGATGTAAATACTTATTCATATTTTATGAGAATAAGATAAATATAGAATTTTTATTTTTCCAAAAATAGGGTTTTATTAAGCTTTCATATTCCACGAAGGAATATAATGCCAACATTACTCATAAATTTCAACTTTTAGAGAACAATTAATTAAGTTCTCAATAATTTTATTTTCATTAAATTGA
>BQNB010002699.1:70000-79544 GCA_026074375.1 Tanacetum coccineum
ATTTATCTGTTGAATGTCTTTGCATAATACATTTTATAATAGGTTTCATGGTTTTTCATTTAACCTCATGAATTCACGGGTCAATATTCTATAAGTGTTAGTATAAAGTAATTTTTATTAAACTTTTATGTAAAAAGAAATATATGTTATCACACCATTTATTAAATGCCAACAAATGATTTGTGTGTTTGTTTGTTACAAATATTAAAATTAATGTTTATGTGTCATGACATTTTTTATTCATACATATAACATATCATAATAAAAACGTAATATAACAAATTGAACACTTATATAAACGATAATGATTTTAATTCGAAAATAAACTCAAAAATATATATAACGTTTTTCATAAATGTTTTTTTTCCAGTAAATTTGTTTCCAACACACGATCCATGCTTTTTATAATTGTATTATAAAAAGTAATTCTTCTTATCAAACTTTTTACTAAATGCAATAAAAAAGATTTATGTGAGGTTTTTGTTACACATTTTTTTATGTTGATAGTTATATTAATTTTATTCCATTTCAAAGTGATATATTCTCAAAATTATAACCATAAAAAAATAAATGATCTTTTAAAGTGTTTCAATAATTTATTGTATCGTAGATTTAAACATTAATAAATTTAATTAGTCTATTCATAAATTTAACATGAAATTTATTGTTACTTAATACCAGAAAATTCGATCTCTTATATAAACATTTCAACGGTTTCTTAAGGACCCCGTAAAATTTCACCGATGAAAAAATTATGTATAAATTATGTTTATCGGCTTATTCTAGCCTGAAAAAATAAAAGATTAGCAACTTTCCACCTTTTCACCTTATAATATAATACATTTATTTTTTTTTAGAACGGCGACTATTATTGAAAAACTAGCAAGGAGCTAGCAAAAGAAACATTACAGGGAAATCAAAATGGGGGTATTTA
Source organism: Tanacetum coccineum (assembly GCA_026074375.1). Taxonomy (NCBI): domain Eukaryota; kingdom Viridiplantae; phylum Streptophyta; class Magnoliopsida; order Asterales; family Asteraceae; genus Tanacetum; species Tanacetum coccineum. Next base: position 70,935 of record BQNB010002699.1, read on the forward strand.
AGCCAACTCTCCCCCTAAAAAAACTTTTACAATCTATCTCGACACCCAATTAAAACGACAAAGCAACTACTTCATAAATAAAACACCGAAATACGCTAGGAGCGAGGATCAAATGTACCAATTACGAAAACCCCACATGTACCACCATTAAAGTGGCAAAAACACTCCATCAATAAATCTTCTTACCAACCCCGCCCCCCCCCCCCCCACCCCCCGCAGACATACGCATGGAAAGAAACCATGCTTTGTCCACTCCGAGATAGGAATCAAGGTCTTGCCATCTAACTCGCACCAGGTACAAAATCTGTGAAAGACACACCACGACATGTTCCCATGTTCTTTTATATTCCTAGAAAATAGGTTAGTAGTATTTCTTTTCTATATATATGTAACTTATCTTTGCTAATGAAGCAGAGAAGAAAAATGAAATGAAAAGTTTAGTTTAAAAGTAGTTGTTAGTTTAGTAATAGTCTAAGGAGAGTGATCATCTCAAATCGATCTTCTATCAGATTGTGTCATAAATTAGCTTTTCATGTTTTCAAACATTTGGTTGGAAAAGGCGTGCATTGTTTTTTGGATCGTAAATGTGGAGGGATTGATAACAATGAGGGGGTGAGCATTTGCTTAAAAAGTTTAAATATGTTATCTTTAGTTTATACTTAACCACTCCAGTATCCGCTTTGAACAGTAAGTGTGGTTTTTCAAACCATAGTAACCAATATCTTTTGTGTGTGCAGGACACAATAAAAATGCACTCAATCACCCTTAAATCCAGGTATCCAGCTTCTGGATCAATCACCCTTCTTTAACAATGTCGAGTTATATGAGGTATTAGTGTTAATTTCCTAAAACTCTGGAACTTTGACTAAAAAGCTGTAGCATTCCCCGAATACATGTTGAACCAAAAAATATCACGTGCATTGACACAACCGTATGCAAGCTGTTACCCGAAATATGTCGTGTGGAATCTTTGTTGCTAAACCTTTACTTCTTGCAACTACACGATAGCTTTTGAAAAATTAATCTTTAGGAAATATTAAAAGGAGATAGAATGCTTGAATATAAGAGCATGAAAGAGCCGACTGTTGCTTTTTACGAAAATACCTACTTGAGCTACTTATTAGCTAAGTGAACTGCTTTGTCGTCTTTTTATAGAATATTCGCTGGCAAATGCTATTTTTCCTAACTTAGGTGTATTAGAACTAGGTATGTTTTGTGATTTCGTAAAACTAATGGGGAACATTGACGTTGAACTGAAATGCAGTATGGTCGTTAGAATGGGCTAAAGAGAAGGTGAAAGAGGGAAATAAAGGGAAATACGCCTAAGTGCCACACAGCCGACAAGGTGAAAGAGAGAAGCGATGGGAAAGAAGCTGAAGTGCTAAAGAACCATAGTCTTGTTACTTCTCTTAAGGTCCGTGTGTGTGCCTAAAATATTGTACGTATTTGGTAGTAGCTAATGAACTTTATTGGCTTCATTAACCCATGCAGAGAGTGATAACTAATGTCCTTTTTTCTATTGCAGGTTGATGATATGAGAAAATATTCTGGCGCACACGTCGAGCGAAAGAACATACTAGACTTTCTCATGGGTTCCTTCTTGATCAACCACAATCAGGTGGTTGGATTTAAAGAATGTAAGGTTGTTGCATATGTCTCTTTAAGTATAGCAGTAGGCTCTATACATGTTGCTTACTTTAGTTTCATTGGAAGTAATCTTTTGTTATAAAAATAATGAGATAAGAATTCAAAGTTAAAAAGATTTTCTCCAGAGTCCATGATACTATTATTTAAATATCTAAAACGTATGTAGAGGTGGCCAAAAAAACCCGGACCATATCCCGTTGTCATTCCTAAATGTATGTATGTATTTGCTTTACACATGTACCGTAGTCTAAGCGCTAATTACCAGTGCCAATGTTTAAATCTAGATGAAGTACGAAATCACACCAATACACATAGTTGCAACTCAATAATTACCAGACCATGTATCGTGATCTAAACGCCATTTACCAGTACCAATTTACCATCATCAATTTGGTAAAAAAACATACTTCATCTAATTATTTGATATTGTGATGTTTGATAAACACTTCTTTAATACATTATTTATTTTTCTGTGTAGTTTGCGGTCGGTCGGTCCCCGAGGTATGCACCGTCGCGGTTGTCAGGTCTGGTTTTTTTTGTTTTTCTTTGACCGGTTAAAATAATGCTGACCTTTGCTCATGTATTTCTTACAGATGCCGGCGAGGGTGGGTGCTCGAACCAGTGGCATGAGCTCACAGGGAAACATTGATCACAGACGGATGTTGGCCCAAGGTAAATGCCACAAGGTAACTGGCTTTGTTGTTGTTGCTGTATTTAGGCTGTCCCGTTGTGCAGAGGATTAGGAAAAAGTTATGGACAAAAAGAAAACAATTGAAGTCCAGGGTGTTACCGGTTCAGACACGTTGAGAATGAAGGTATGCGTTTCTTTTTACTTTTCCTACTTAAAGTTTCAAATGAGTGTTCATTATTTTGTCCGTATTTCGTTTTCTGAGAAGCCTCCCCGGATTCCACAGATTGGAATCGAGCACCGTGTGAAATGACCCCTATTTAAGGGCATCTGCCTAATACTATGTTTTCCTAGTTATTATTGCTTGCGACAAGTTAGTAGCCGGAGTGGTCCCTTGTTGGGCTAAGGTCCATCGTTAATCGCGCTTACTGCGGACGTGAGTATCCCTCCGCAATTCCTGTATTTTCCGCAGATGGTGCACCGGTGCGCTTTAAAAGAACTCGCGTGCGCGTCTTTGGAACATCCAAGGCCGAGACCCCTGTCATGCATAGTAGTCCGGCTATGTTGTTTGTATTTGGGGGACTAGGACACATACGCGAGGATTTATGAACTAAGCCCAGTAAGCCTTGATGTTCATAACTAAATCGGCATCATAATGAAGTTTCAGCAACAGTGAATGCACCAAAGACACAAAAGAGATGGGAATTATAAAGAAAAACAACAAGGTTGAAACAATACAAAGGACAGATTTTTTCCGCGAGAGTGAAAAAGACTCCGAAAAAAAAAAAAACGCTGTAAAATATTACTTAAACCAACTCATAAATTGTTTCATTATTTCGAACACTTATACATGAAAAATATCAAACAACTCAAAAACCATCATTTGGAAAAGTTTAGGAGTTTTACCAAGTTTGTGGATTTAATTTAGGTGTTTGGGATTGGTTTTTGCGTATGTATCCTCTTTTCAGCGGAAATGGATAAGTAGCTTAATCAGAACACTTCAGGAGTTAGTGTTATGATTTGCTTATTTCACGCTCATTTTATATTGATTATATGTAGTGATAGGAAGAACATAAGCATGCTATGTTTCTCTTTTTGGGGGTATAAAAGTAGTTTAGTTTCTTTTTCAAATTAACACTTAGAAAGCTGCTTATGTTAAATAAGATTTAGGTTATTCCCGACATATAAAACTGCTTAGTCTAAAAACATAAGAACTAAGCAAAACAAAAAGAAGTAGTCCCAAACCCTTCCTCTATTTAAGATATACAGCTCTGCTGAGAATGAGTAATGTATGAAATTAGAAATTTCATATAGGCAAGACTCACCTATAGATCTAACTGCGACCTTGTCTAGGTAGGAGTAGTTCAAGTTATATGCTAAGGAAGGTTTCTCAGGATTACGAGGTCACGAGGAACGTTGTGAGTTTTGAGCTGAATGAGTTACTAATAACACCAATCCATGGCCACTCATATTATCATAATGAACAACAGATTACTGGATAAATGGAATTGCAATTAATTTGGGCAAATATTTTGTAGTTTGGTCCACAGCACCTCTTATGAGAGCGTTGCGTTATATTAATTGTTGTATGCTCCTGTAAATGATGGTGGGAGCGAGAATGTATTTGTAATGGTAGGTTTTGTCTTAAAATTTTTGTTTAAGGAAAAAAAACTCCTTTTATCTTATGAAACGCATTGATTTGGTAAGGAATTCTAAAGAAATGAGATCTCAATTATGCTTTCATAACTGTGTTCTTTTTACATATCTTACTGTGATCTTGAATGCATCGTTTGATATCTTACCAATATGCTATGATATGCAGGTCTATGTGATGACCACTGAAGTTAAGTTATGAGAGCAAGACATTGAGCTGGTAGAGATACATGATTAACTAGGACGTTTTTGCGTGTATTTCGTCTGCTAGTTTCTTTCTAGCCCTTTTTTAATAAAATTCCATTTGCCGTTCAAAAAAAAATCGGCAATTTAGCCGTTCACTGAATGATAGCAGTCTTAATTTCTCATGTTACTACAACTCTCGACACGCAGACCCCTCCCGCCGCCCTCCAAACGTCCCGCAGCGAAGCGCGAGCAGACAAACTTAATTTCAAATGATAGGACAAAATGTTGGTGTAGCTCAAATACACTCTTCTGATCGAGGAAATCAATCTCTTTTTTGTTTTTCACGATTAGCAAAAAAACATATAAAATATTCAAAAAAAGTTAAAATAATTTAAAAGTAAATTGACTTTTATTCCAAATAATAAATGTTAGTTCTTGGAATAAGATGTTTTAGGAAACTAAAATTTAAAATAAAACAAAAATTTAAAATAACTTAAATGTAAATCGACTTATATATTAAAAAAAAACTTAGCCTTTGGAATAAAATATTTATGGAGAGGTTGATTTATTCTCATTATAATTCGTTTAACACTTTGATGATATTAGTAATAAATAAATTACAAAATTTATTTGTAGCAATTCTTAAAAGACATTAGAAATAATAGCTCAAAGCAATTTGAGCAATGCTAGATTCACAAAAACTTTACAAAATTATTCTTACAAAATAATTTGACATATGTAATTGTCCACACCATGTCACTGATTACACTACGCATCAAGTATATTATAATTGTGTAACGGCAATTTGTGGCTACATGGCCCCTAACCCAGAAGGCGTAGCGAGCCCACAAAATCAGGTTGGTGAGCCATCCCAGAAGTTGCAATGGCACCCTAACCCTCTACCCACGCGGGAGTGAAACCCTATCGCCTAGACAAGACACGAACATGAGACCTTGCCAAGGAGGGTAAAACCTCGCATAACCATTGGACCAAATGCTCCTTTGGTCACGTGTTACACTAGCTAGGTTTAACTATAGTGGATACGGTAAGGTGGCGAAGCCTAACTCGCCACTCCTACGTGCTTCGCCACATTTCTTTCACCACATACAGACGAAGCTCGCCACATTAGACATAAATGAAGCACACTCGCCAGTAACTACGACGAAGCGCACAAGACAAAAGATATATAATTTTGTAAATTAGCCGTGCATTTAAAAAAAAATACTTTTTATTTTTCTTTATTTTAATTTATAACCCACTATATTAACACTATAATACTACCTCATTTTATGCAAAATTTATACAACTCTCGCATTTCAAAACCACTACATCATACAAACAAATAAACATAATGAATGATTACGAATGTGATGAATTCGCAGGATTGTTCAAGGATTTAAAATATCTTGACATGATTTTATGAACTTGTCGGCAATAAAGAGCAACAAAGAACAATAAATAAGGCAGACGGGAGATCACCAAACTATCTCTATCGGGAACGGTAGAAGCCGGTAGCCACGGTTGATGGCGGACTATTAATGGTCCTCGGCAAAATATCCCGATTAATATTTTTAAGTTAGGTATCGTCTGAGCCGTAAATTATTTTTAGACATAGTCTCATGTATTGAAAAATAAATAGAAACTCCCCTCCACTTCTCTGCAGTTTCGAATTCTTTAGACGTCCGTCCAATTGCTACGGGTATACCCGGTTTATATTGTTTATTAAGAAATGCACTAGCGCCATACGCCAATTGCAAATCGGCGTACACCTTATATCATTAGATACGAATTTACAAATGTGTAATAATTTGCGCACTGCTAATTGTTTCTATAATTTACTATGTGCGTATATCGAAGTAGTCTATGCCCAAGTATTTATGATAAAACCTGACATTCAAAGAAATTCAAAAGATATACACCCGCACACAAAAATAATCGATGTTAACCAGTTAATGCATAGAATCATTTAATTTAAGCACTGTGGATGCAGAAAATTGCCCAAAAGCATGGCATGGGCAATTTGTTAGATGATAAAAAGTACCCAACTTATTTGCATGTAGGTTTATGCTTCTATGATTTGTGGATTTGGCATGCAATTTTTGGGATAGCAGGTCAAATAACGATTAACTGTTTTTGAATAATTCTCGTTATTACGACGACCTTCTTGCGTGGGCATCGACCCCGTGGCTCTGTTTGAATGTAACGGGGTTACATTCGAAAAAGGGTATTATCTAGCCGACAGCATTTACCCACAATGGGCATCATTTGAAAATCATTTACAGTTGATAAGTTACAGAGAAGAAATGTATTATATAAACGGAGAACAAGAAGGTGCCGAAAAGCATATGAAAAGACTGTTGGGGCCCTTTCAAGGACTTTGGTTCTGTAATTATAAGTCAACCGGACGCGTGCTAGACTAAAAACAAGCCTACGCAGAGTAAGCATACTTGCATTATAAATTTCATAATATGCGATTTTAGAAGATCAAAATATGCTTAACCGATTTGACTAGAAAGTTATATTTGTTCCCACCAAATTATTAAGACATGGGTCGAGCGATGCGATATCCGACGAAAAAAAGACAAAGAACAGCGCGTCATACAAATACACACAGTGAATGCAAAGTTTCAACGTAATTTCAATGACATATTTGCAACAACAATCAACAAGAACAAATAGTTTATGAATATATGATGATTTTTTAATTTCACATTATTTTGAATTTCCGCAATTTTTTTATTTTAAATGTATTGTAGATTTGTATTTAATTTGTTGTGAAATAAATAAAGTTTGTTGTGAAAAAAATGTGTAAAGGATATACATTACAAAATTTATTTGTAGCAATTCTTAAAAGACATTAGAAATAATAGCTCAAAGCAATTTGAGCAATGCTAGATTCACAAAAACTTTACAAAATTATTCTTACAAAATAATTTGACATATGTAATTGTCCAACCATGTCACGTGTACTCTATCTAGTTTAACCAAGTTTGTTCATTTTGTAACCTCAATCTAAAGGTGTCATAATAAGGTGGTTTTCAATAAATATGTATATTTAATATGATTAATACAAATATGAACATTTTTATGTTTTTATAAACATGTTCATAAACACACTTTAAGGGTTGGTTTTAAATACTAAAAAGATTAAAGTTATAATATAGGAAAAATAATAAGTGCAATCAAACTCTAAGAGCATAAGGTATCATGGTTTAAGCTATTTTATCACCTCAGTATGTTACTTTTAACATTTGCATATAAAAATATCCCCTTCTTTTGACTTGAGCCATTTTTATCTTTTAAGACCTATCATTTTATTTTTTATTTTTATTTTTTTCAAACCAACGATTTCTTCATTTATTACATTTTTTAAACAGTTATAAAATTAAAACTACAAAAAAAAAAAAACTTAGACTTGTATTTAGCCCACCATCGACAGACAACAACCGGAAAAATTAAATCCACTACACACCTTTGTCATTTGATCGGGTTTAACCAAATAAAAAATAAAAAGTCCATCTTCTTCACTACACACATGCACACACACTTAAATGCAGTCACTTCACACACCAAATCAACACGCGCACACAAAAAAACACACCACAAACAAAAACCCATTTTAAAAATACATTAAAAAATCAAACACAACACAACACAACACAAAAAACTTAAGCTCGCAAGTTAACTCACTCAAAAACTGACGCGCGCACGCGGGAAAAGAGGGGGGGTACCGTGGCTCAGCTCTGGCGACGCCAAAAGACTTGATACATCGGACTTGGCGTGCTCAAGCGCCATCGAACCTTATGCTCTATTTATGATATATGGTATATGCTCACTACCTCGGGTGTGTTTGTTAAAAGTAGCAGTGGTCATTAGTTGTGAGAAGTAGTTTTTTAGTTGAAATTATAAATGTGTAAAATGACGCAAAAAAGCATATACATATTTAAAAAGAATATGGTTATATGTGTAAAACGGTCAGGTGTTATTTACGTACAAGACAACAACACGGTTATACTCAACCTTCATTTCTGACCAAATGACTACGATAAAATGTATCTATTGATGCATCCATAGCAAGATAACATAAAGACACAGAAACACAAACTAAACTGTCACAATTCACCGCTCATTTGCCACAACTTCTTAAACAAGCATTGGAAAATCAGTTTTCCTGAAAAACAACCACTAGTCACCGCTCATTTGCCAAACGACTACTAAAAATCGAAATGCTCACCTCTCATTTGCCAAACAACCACCGATCCGTGTTAAACATACCCTAAATCTACCTATTTAATCTTGTATTATTTTATGTTTTGTTAGAGCTTATGCGGCATGCGACAACAACATCTTTAACTGCCTTATATATTATACGGTCTTCAAATGTGAATTGTTATAACTAAGAGCAAAAGGTGTAGTGGGCCCCACTGCTGCCACCTCAGCGCCACCTCATTTCAACACAACACAAAAAAACACCCCTTCACTCATGACATTTCTTC
>BQNB010002699.1:79558-111718 GCA_026074375.1 Tanacetum coccineum
TCCTCATTCGCGTAAAACCAGAGGTTAATCATTAGGTGAGAGGGAAGTAAATTGTTGTTAAATAAAAATCAAGAAACAAATAGATTAAGGCTTAAAGTACAAGTTGCTAGACACTTATTTTCCCGACCGTTATTATGACAAAGACACAACTATTTACAACGTCTTGATCATAGATCAAAAACAACAACCTAAGTTGGCGTTCCCATAACGGTCAACTCCCCAATCATCCCAAAACTTTACATACTCTACAAGGTAAGTGGCGATATCTTCCACTTTGTACAATACTCTACATCGTTGATTTTTGTCGACGTATCAACGAATAATCGATCCTTTGTATAATTCCTTCGGTAATTCTCATTCGTGAAACAATTATCTTCAAACTTTCTTTTTCTCTTTTTTTTCTTGTAAATTTTCTCTCTTTTTTTCATTTTTTTTCAACAACTAAATTTCAAATCTCGGTGTAGTTTCACCATCTTCACGATCATAATAATTTCGGATAATTCCTTTGGTAATTTCTCCGTTCTTCGAAGTCACCATTGATTGTGAATGTAGTAAAATCACATGAGCTTTAACTACTAATATACATTCCCATTTGCAATGTGCAAATTTCCAACCGCACTAAAGATAGAAAATGACACAAGACTCAGGAAATACAGACTTTACACTTTAAGCAACTAGCAACTGTAAATTAAACTTAATCTAACAGGGTAGGTTAAGGTGTAAGGGTGTAACGAAACAAATAATTGGTGTAAATTCCTAAAGGATTGGCTCTACGGGTTGTTCTAGTGGATCATCACTCTAAAGATGAGAGTGGAAGGGTTTAAACTGGAGGTTAACTAACCGGTGTAGTTAGTTAATAAACAACATGTATAGGCGATTTGGTTGTAATCCTAAGATTTACCAATTTAAACAAGTTACTCCAATTAAATCCATAATACTCATTATTGTGGTCTCGAATAGATATACCAAGCCAAGTTCTAAAGTCTACAACATCACCAACACACTCATATTTTGTGGAATTTGGGTAAACATTTGGAAACGGAAAGGTTAAATCCTCACAATATCTATCAAGGGTTATTGTGTGCGGGTTATGTAACATGTAATTTCACAAAAGTATGCTTGAATTTTTTTTAAAATTTGCCATAATTTAAGCATTTTAGTGTGAAAATAGGACTAGTAAACATTCTAATTCCATCCCCCCACTTGAATTATACAACGTCCTCGTTGTATAGATAAAACATTAAATACATGAATTAAAAAGAATTAGAATGAGAAACTCCTGTGATATATGCTTGGTAGATTCTCTATGTAGATTTATTGAGCAAGATCATGTGTTGTGAATGCGGATCTGGATGTCCGCATGACTACAACACATCATAGATTCCAGAAAATAAGTACTCCACCAAATTCGTCATTTGTGTTCAGAAGAGTTCATGTATTAAGCATAAGGAAAACAGGTGCAAATCTATCTTCATGTACTCGCTGGTTAGACTCGAAACAATAACCTAAAAACTGTATAGGAAGTCGATACGCTGTATACATACCCCAGGATACACCGTATTGATACCTGTATCGAATACGCTGTATTCGTTTAACGAATGTAGTATACATGATATCATAACACAAGCATGGATGATTGGGTTGGCAAATTATCTAGAGAGAGAAAGTGAAGTATTTCTAGTGAGAGAAAATGCAAATGGAAGCTTTGTGATAAAATGAACAACCAACCCCTTCCCATGGCTGGAAAGGGGTTTATATACATGTGTTTGTGAGCTCTATGGGCTTGGGTATGGGCTTAACACTTGGGTAAAAGACCCGGCCCAATACCGAAAGTCATACGCTTACTTTCTAACTACGAGCTTTGCTATACTAAACAATACACGGGGGTGACCGAGTCTTTTTCATAATCCTAACAATCTCCCCCTAAGGGAGGTCACCCCATAAAATACAATTTGAATAATAGCATTCTAGTTCTTCGACCTTCTGTCTGTAGCTCGTAGTCTTTGATTCTTCATTCATTGAGATCATTGTACATTATGTAGTGAACTTCGAGATTTGTCCCTTAGAATTGTGCGATCTTTGAGCTTTCTTTGAGATCATCATTCATCTTAAATCTCTTAATCATCCTTGTTGAGTAGCATTGCCTTCATGTGATGTTGTGACCTTCGGACCGGCATGCTCACACTTTTCTTGATCATGACATTACTTATCAGAGTAGCGAAAGCTGTGTTGTAGGTCTTTAGGTTGTCATGTTGTCTTTGATTGAAAACATTAAGTGTGAGCATGGGGCTGTGAATTGACTCCACTGGAACGAGGTATCTCCATTTCCACCATAACTTGATCCTGTAATAAAACAGTTAGCAATAAAGCATGTGGACGAATTTGGCTTTGTCATTCGCCCGAGTCTGGTTGGATTAACCTCCGGATCCGTGAGGACCGACCTGTGATCAGATAGATTCATCTTAAGAAGAATCTCCTTGACAGGATTTCCAGTATAAGTATCGGATCATCTGATGTGTAACCATCAAATTCTCCATACTTGCCTGTTCTCTGTATCGGAACGTCTCAAAGCAGACAACACGATAAGAGTGAATCGGTTAGTTACTATCTTACCGATTAAAGAGAAAACTTGATTTGAAAATCAATCGACGTGTCGCTTGAGAAAGTAGTTTTTGTGACACATCGAGAGGGTTTTATAGCACAAAATCAAATTTCATTAGAAACACATTTGTTTTGAAAGATGTTCACAGTCGATGTGCTAGAAAATCTGTTGTTGAGCACATCGAAAGGTTTTTCCAAAACGATTCGTCAATTCACTGCCTGGAACAAGTGTGATTCATAAAGAATCGCACCATCGTTTCTTTCCAGTTGTCACAAGCTTGATCCTCAAGAGGATCTCACATGTCACCTACCAAGAGCTTGTTTGATGTTGGCTCTAGAAGGATTTCCATCTTCATTGTGAGTACTTTCGTATCACTCGGATGTTCTGGCAATACCACGAGGATAATGCGTAGGACTCTTAAGATCTTTACTTGTTATCAGATAGTGTGATGAACAAGCATAGTTTGTATTAGTATCCTAACGAGATTTAAGGATGATCTCATGGCTCTAGACTCAATAGTGCATTTTTGGTATTTAGTAGTCGGAGGCTGGAGCAGACTGCCACCTTTTCAATATCATCTAACTCAGAGTGAGATAGACGATAGCAATGTATTGAACTCCATGAGAAATGAAACAAGAATCCTTTGAGGGATCTTGAGTGGCTAAGGAGGGTTGTGCAGCGTGTCATTGGGTCCATGATACTTATCTTCAATGTCAGCAATCAACCATGTGATTCTGACAGCATATGTAGTGACTCGGTTTCTGCCTAATGTTTAAGGAGGGCTGCTTTCTTTTCACCCTTTATCTTAACATTTGTTTTTTCATTCTTCAACCTCTTCAGTGCTTACCAAGACTTCATTACTAGTACCTTGTTGGGTTTATTCCAGTACTAGCTCCATCTCAGTCCGCACTATTCCCTTATTCTCACATAACTCCTTTTGTAATCATACCTAAGGACTTCTACACTAACTAGTGGATTGTCCCTGGGTAGATCCCTCCGGCTCTGGCGGGATCGTGGGAACGAGTACCTAACCTTACCATCCTTATAACTCCAATAAAGTAATTACAGGGTCGGTCTTTTGGTACAGTTCACCTTCGCCATAAAACCATTTGAAAATCAATCAAGGTACTTGTGATATAGATATCAAAGCTATTGTATCTTGATTGTTTTGATTCATGAAACTGCTCCCCCTCAACATGTGCGTCGATATTCGAAATTGTTTGGCACATGGAGGGAGGAGTACCTGCTTGAGTCTTAATAGATCACACTTTTATCAGATTTAATATTTAAATCACATTCTCTCCCCTGATCAAAAATTTCAAACCCTTTGAGATTTAGGATCTCAATTGATTTAAATATGTTAGAAAATTTAGGAGAAAATGTGGTCTGATTAAATACAAGCCGATATTGGAACCTATATATGCTCCCCCTCAATTAATGAGGGATTCTGTTAGTGTCAGTTATGATGAGTTTATAAATTATTTGGAGTTTAACGAGAAACTCATGAAAAATTCATTAAACTGACACATAACACTGATTACCACACTACTTATTGATGTACAAGATTGTGTATGAGACAGGACCTGAAATATTCACACTTAAAGTGGCATAGTCAGTTTGTCCATGTTAGCAATCTGTAGTCCGTCTCGATACTCTCCAGATGGAAGTTGTCTTAGCTTTCCCCCGAACCAGCAATCCTTTCTTGAGAAGACACAACAAATATTCGAAGTACACAAATAATTCGAAACCATAACATCAAAGTCAATTAAGACCCTGATGAGCGTATTTCTCCTTACAAGATAGTGATGATATAAATTGAAACACCAAGGTTAGCTAAGTCTCGGATGTCACAATTATTCCCTCTAAATAGCCAAAATGATAATACCTAAGTCAACTAAGTCTTGGATGTAAACATTTCTTCCTGCAGGATAATGACTATCTAAAGGTATCATCATACTTATCAAACCTATGTGTACCTCTTTTGACAATAAATTCTACTCCTTCGAAAATAAGCTTAGTGATTAACTTATAGGGGAAATACTAATCGAATCAGAAACATATCTTCAACTTCAAGGCTTCTAAAAATAGTTATTTCAAACAAAACCTAAGCATTTAAAAACTATGAAGGTGTGGCAATAATTGATCGAATGTAGTTATAAGCCTAAGCCACTAGTCTTGAAATTATATTTAAGCCTCTAAAGTTAACAACTTATGACAAATGAAGCCCTTGGAGTTAAAACTCCCCCTCAAATTATTATCTGTTAAGTTAAAACTTTTTCCATATAATTATTTTCCTTCACTGAACAATGTTGGAGATACTTCGAAAACACTTTCTCCCCCTCGAACAAAGACCTGATTCTATTTAAAGAGTTGTTGTATTTGTTCGAGTGGTCGAGAATTTCTTGAAATCTGTTTGTAGTGTCGAAAATTGATTCTGATTTGATTAGAACACTTTGCAAATGATTAACCCGAACTTGATTTATGAATCATAATTTTTAAGAAAAAATCGTTCGGGTTATAAAACTTATACCAATGGCAATCTAGGACCTTTCTGATGTACGTTAAATGAAGTAAGTACCTAATTTCCATATGTTTCATTCTAAGTCCTAAAGGTTGAATCACATAACATCTAAAGTCTAAATGAGTTAAAATTAATTAACTCCCCTTTAAATCATGATTAGTTATTGTCAAACCTTTTCCGTTTACTCTTTGATTATTCAAAAAGATCATTTTGAAAGAATTATTAGCACATTTCTCCCTCAAATAATGTCCCATTTTCTATTGAAAGAGTTGTAGACATTGTTTGAGTGATAGAAAATTCTTTTAAAATCTTTTTCTGATGAGAGACTTAGATGACTGATTTGTTTTGAAAGACAACACCTTTTCCACCATGGTTAACACAAATAATTTTTGAAGAATCATAAAAGAAAAATTATTTGGTTAAAAAGAAGACTTCTCTTCTTTATCAAGAAATAATGCACTGAAGCGTACATTAGATCGAGGTTGCAAGATATTAAGGATCATGCAGGGAAACTTTAAATCAAAAAAAAAAAAAAACCCACGTTGTTAGGACCGCCGTCTTTTTGGCGAGTGCTTTCCCTCATTTTGAAAAGCGGGGGATTGTAGTCTGAAATAACTAAGCATTAAGACATGTTTTGAAGGTGTTAAACTTCCGTTCAGCTTCAGTTAAGACCCGTGTCATTATTGAATGACATTTCTAGGACCGTAAATGTTATCGATAAACGGAAGACATGTCTTGAAGAAAAACTATTTTTGGTATTTTCTATTTTCTGATTTTTATGGATTTTTGATGGTTTTATATTTTTGTATTTTTCTTTTTGGGTTTAAGTATGTACATATTTACATAGGATACTTGAAGCCAATCCGTTACTCATCCTGATCATCCGAGGATTTTGAGTGTCTTCTCGTTCATAACTTCATGACTAAGACCTTGGGAGATAGGAATTCGGAATCAGTTCTCTGGGCAGCGCCTTAGTGAATATATCCGCCAGTTGATACTCTGTCCTCACGAAATACAACTCAACCACTCCTTTTTCCACTTGTTCTCTGATGAAATGATGTCGGATGTCGATGTGTTTAGACCTGGAGTGCTGAACGTTGTTGCAGCAAAGAGCTATGGCACTCTTGTTGTCATAGTACAGAGGGATGCGATTGTAAGCAAAGCCATAATCTCAGAATTAACAAAGGAAGACCGTGAATCACAACTGTATGATGACTTTGAACACTTTCGTCAGAACAAAGGCGAAACCATTCACGACTACTATGTCAGGTTTGCCAAGCTCATTAATGACATGCGGAACATCAAGATGACAATGTCAAAAATACAGTTGAACTCAAAGTTTGTGAATAACATGTTGCCTGAATGGGGTAGATTTGTTACCGCTGTGAAACTTAACAAAGGCTTAAAGGATTCAAACTTTGATCAACTATATGCTTATTTGAAGCAACACGAGGCACATGCCAACGAGAATAAGATGATGTTGGAACGTCTCACACAACAGACAGTTGACCCTCTTGCCTTGATGTCCAATGTTTCACCTCAACATTATCATTCACAATCATCAACAATTCCACCGACCACATATCATCAACCACACTCTGCTGACACCTCACAATCTGATTTGGGACTTTCTCCAACTGACAACCTAATCGAGAACCTAACCAACACACTTGCCTTACTCACCCAGTCATACAAAACCTTCCTTCCTCAAACAAACAATCAACTCAGAACTTCATCAAACCCAAGGAATCAAGCTACAGTACAAGACGGCAGGGTTGTTGTTCAGAATGTTCAGGGTCGACAGAACAGAGGACAGGGTAATAATGCACGGGGTGCAGGTGCAGCTGGTTATGGGGGAGCACAGAACAGAGTGGGGAATGCTAATCCAGGTCAAGCTAGGCAGGTTAAGTGCTACAACTGCAACGGGGTAGGCCACATAGCAAGGAACTGCACTCAACCCAAGCGTCCACAGAACTCCGAATACTTCAAAGACAAGATGTTGCTGATGCAAGCTCAAGAGAATGGGGTAGTCTTGGATGAAGAGCAGTTATTGTTCCTAGCTGGTGGACAGGACAATGCTATTGATGAAGATGTAGATGAGCAACCGGTTCAGGACTTAGCTCTCAATGTGGATAATGTGTTTCAAGCTGATGATTGTGATGCTTATGATTCTGACGTTGATGAGGCTCCCACGACACAAACTATGTTCATGGCAAATCTATCATCCGCAGATCCAGTGTATGATGAAGCCGGTCTGTCTTATGATTTGGACATCTTATTTGAGGTACAAGACCATGATCACTTTCAGGATGCTATTTGTGAACATCATGAAGAATACGGGATGCATGACGATGTACAACCAAGCTACGTTGTTGACTCACATGATGATTATACGAGTGATAGTAATATGACTCCATATGATCAGTATGTAAAGGACAACGCAGTGCCAGTTGTACAAAACAATGCATCTACGGTTCCAAATGATATGTACGTGATGATAGATAATGATTTGCATGAGCCTAAAGCCCAATCTGTCTTTAAAGCACCAACATATACAGTAGCTGATAATTCATTAAATGCTGAACTTGCAATATACAAGGAACAAGTTGAACTGTATGAAAGACGTGCCAGGTTTGAATTAACAGAAAGAGAACAAAAGATTGATGAGCAACTAAGAATAGTTATATGTGACCGTAATATTAAGGAAGAGAATTTGAAAAAGGAACTTCATTCTGTAAAATTGCAACTTGCCTCTACCATCCAACATAACAAGTTAATGGTAGATGAAGTTACATCTTTGAAAAAGGATTTTAATCAGAAAGAAAATAAATACCTTTTGAAGAATTTTTTGGACTAAAAGGCTTTAAAAGATAGGGGTCGAGGATAAGCTATTCAAAACAATAGGCCCAGTTCTATTCAAACAGTACACATATGATGTGTAAACCTGAGGTCTTTTTATGATGAAGTGAATAAGGTGAGGCCTCCATTGGCTTTACAAGAACCCACTATGTCACATCGGTGCAAGGCAAGTTCAGACCTGCCCTGTAAAGGTGGTCATAGTAATTGTCACTATAGACAAGAACATCCCAATCATTCACCAAGTCCCACAACCATGGCCGTAGTACTGTGACTAGTGCGGAGACCCAGAACAATCTGAAATTTCTAGAAGAAAATGCATGATATAATGAAAGCTAAAGCTGTGTGGATAATAGAAGGTCAATTTCACACGCGCCCAATTTCTCGAAATAGAATTTTCCCCTTGCGGCACCTTTTCACCACAAGAAACAACATAAACCCCAACTACCCAAAAACCCCGGAAAACTTAATTTTGGCTCAAGTAATGTTAAAATGAAAGAGCTGAAGGTTCACAAAAAGCAAACACCATCCGTATCACGAACATATCCAAGAATGCTTTCTGAAGGCGAACGTCCAAAGTCCGAATCACAAAATGAGACGCATACAGAAAACAAATTATGTCCGGGGGGGTGGGGGGGGGGGGGGGGGTTAAAATCTTCCACGTAATAATTTTAAAAATAAAATAATGCGATAAAAATTATTTATTTAATTAAACACGAAAATTAAAAATAAGTAAAAAGTGGAAAATGACAGTGTGTAGTAAAATGTTTATTTACTCTCATTAAACAATAATATTTTATTATATTGACCCTGGAGATTACACTATCACCAATGACATAATCTCCATAACCCATAATAGCACCAAAGTGATCATTCCCGAATCTAACAGTCCCGATAAACTTTTTCACGAAATTCATGAGCCTTGAGCGATCCCCCTCATATGTTTTGAACAGCCTGAGTCTCAATTACCAAAGGACCGATTTGTACGACCTGCATTTGAAAACAGACTAAGATGGAGAGTTGGAAAGTTAGATCCCCCATGTTGGTTTGGTTCCGTTGAGTTAAGCACAAGCAATGCAGACCTTCCGGTAGGTATAGTGAGCCTAGTTAAAGGGGCCACTGTGATCACCTAGGTGAATGCTCCTTCCTGTGTGTCCCAATGATAACCAACATTGTAATGATTTTGCCAGTTGGTTCCAAATTGTTGAAATGGTTTAGCTTCCACACGTGTTTAACTGCTTTAGGTTTCCAAACTTGTTTAACATGGACGCACACCATTTTTAACCATTGGGGGATGCATTCACAGATTGCAATAAGTAACCACACACATATCATTAGTAGCCGAAAATAAGCATTTGTTACATGTTTGGCACACAGAATGAGAATTCGAATTAATTACAGTACGCTTAGAGCTAATACTAGAATCAACACGATTCATGGTTTTAAGACTAGATCTAATTGTCCTAGGGTGTTCTTCTACTTTCTTCATGTTGTCACTTTTAGCTGGCGGGATCTTATGTTTCTTGAGTAACTCTCCTAGCCTGAATCCCTAGCATCATGCAACTGTTTACTCCTGTAAGAAGGAGGCACAGGGACATTAGACCGTTGAGTTTTGCATTGGCTCTACATGTATGTGTGTACACTACTTGATGTAACAATTTGTATCCTCATAAGGTAACTTGTTTTTTTCCTAGGAGGTTGTGGTATGCTTCTTATCTTGTTGATTAAAGACCTTTGGACAGGTGCCAAACACATATTCTAATACTTCTTGAGAATGCTTAGTGTAACGGCAAGCATATGCAAGTGATCTATCTAAAGGTCTCTCAACTTTGGCTTCTTCCACTATTTCGCGAAGTGTATCTACACTTTCCTTAAGATGCCTGAGATAATGTAGATGAACTTCCTATTGTTCCTATTGCGAGGGGGAATAGGTTCAACATCTATAGCATCTTCCTGTGCAATACATTGGTTTAACCTGATTTGTAGTGAACATGAGACCGTATTATTTATTGGACCTTTAGACTCTCATTTTCATTTTTAAGGGTAGTTATCTGTTCTGTATGCTTTAGCACGCGAAATCTTGATCAGATCATACAATTCCTAAGAAAGTGTTGCTTATCTTTTGCATTTTTCTGCCCAAAAAAGCTCATTTGTTCTTGAAGAACCATAACCTTTTCAGTTAATTGTGAGATCTGAAAGTCTCGGGCCCTAAAATCAAGTGTTCGGTCTAGTTCACTAAAGGGTTCTCCCTTAAGTGAGATATTGCATTCTTCACTTTTGGATTATGTTGTCTTTTCCTTGAAGTGAAGCTTTAATTTTGGACCGATCAAAAAAACGAGTTAAAATCAGGAGTATCCATTAACGGATGAAGACGGTTTATTCTGAAAACTATCTTTTAAGGTTAGATACTTTTAACAGTAAGTTTAGGTGAAATACCTCAAGAATTGGAAACTGTTATTTAAAAGTTCATTATAATAATCCTTATGGATATTATCACGTATATTAGAAAGCTCTGCTCTCAAGTTCCAGACAACGGTCTTGACTAACATTATGAAGCCTTTTTGCATTCAGTAAATCTAGATACATTAAGCACAGAATTCGATGCAACATAAAAAACTTCTTTAGACAAACCATAGCGAATTTATATTTATCATGTCAATAAGAAGGTTTTTCCGTCAATCTCATCATGTTTCCTATCAACAATACTTTTTCAAGTTGCAAGCTTCCAACGCATCAACGGCATCAACTCATTTCTTTAACTTCTTTGTTTAGAGCTTTATGAATTCCTCTCAAAATGTTCTTGAAGAGTTTTGAAAAATGATGACCTCGTGAGTAAACATTTCTTGGTTTGTTCAAAACCCCTTTCCTCTCGAATGATCCCATTTGGTGTGATTCACTTTTACAGGTTTTTCTCAAATTCGTAAGAAAAGTTGTCTAAGTGTAAAAATGCGTTAATTTTCACTTAACTTTTGGTTTGAAGCACTCTGTGACAAGCGTTGCAGGTGTATTTGGAGGAATACACAGTCCAACGCTTTGATTGGTCTGTGTTTGCTCTTTGAGAGCTTCAGCTTTCATCTTAACAATAACTTGAGACGAAAAATATTTGTTCCGGTCAGTTGTTCTGAGTGTTGTAAGGGTCGCTAAAAAATTCTCTTTCGAGTAATTAGGCCGGTGTGATATTGACCTTATTATCCAATATTCATAAATCTTTTCATTTTATCATCATTTCTTCTTAGAAATTTCAGTAAGTTCTTGGGTCTCCTCCCCAGTCACGAACTACGGCCGATGCTATTGGGTGTGACCATTACATGACCACTATACAGGCAGAGCTGAACATCCTTGCACGGTGTAGACATATGGGGTTTCTTGGTAGCCAATAGCTTACCTTATTCACTTCATCATGAATAAGACCTAGTTTAACTACATCATGTGAACTGTTTTAGAAAAGACTGGCATGTTTGAATAATTTATCCTCGACCTTAATTTAAAGCTTTTAAGTCCAAAAATTCCTCAAGTATTTATTTTCTTTCTGATTAAAATCCTTTTTCAAGATGTAACTTCTCGTACCATTAACTTGTTATGTTTGATGGTAAGAGGCAAGTTGCAATTTTAACAGAATGAAGTTCCTTTTCAAATTCCTTCCTTAATAATACGGTAACATAATAACTAATCTTAGTTGCTTTATCAAATCTTTTGTTCTCTTTCTGTAAATTAAACCTGGCACGTCCTTTCATACAGTTCCACTTGTTCCCTTGTATAATGCAAGTTCAACATTTAATGAATTAACAGCACTGTATATGTTGGTGCTTAAAAGACAGATTGCGCTTTAGGCTCAATGAAAATCATTAACTATCATCAACATACATATCATTGGAACGTAGATGCATGTTTTGTACAACGGGTACTGCGTTGTCCTTTACATACTGATCATATGGAGTCATATTACTATCACTCGTATAATCAGCATGTGAGCCAACAACGTAGCTTGGTTGTACATCGTCCTGCATCCCGTGTTCTTCATGATGTTTACAAATAGCATCCTGAAAGTGATCATGGTCTTGTACCTCAGATAAGATGTCCGAATCATAAGACGGACCGGCTTCATCATATACTGGATCTGCGGATGATAGATTTGCCATGAACATAGTTTGTGCCATGGGAGCCTCATCAACGTCAGAATCGTAAGCATCACAATCATCAGCTTGAAACACATTATCCACATTGAGAGCTAAGTCCTGAACCGGTTGCTCATCCACATCTTCATCAATAGCATTGTCCTGTCCACCAGCTAGGAACAATAACTGCTCTTCATCCAAGACTACCCCATTCTCTTGAGCTTGCATCAGCAACATCTTGTCTTTGAAGTATTCGGAGTTCTGTGGACGCTTGGGTTGAGTGCAGTTCCTTGCTATGTGGCCTACCCCGTTGCAGTTGTAGCACTTAACCTGCCTAGCTTGACCTGGATTAGCATTCCCCACTCTGTTCTGTGCTCCCCCATAACCAGCTGCACCTGCACCCCGTGCATTATTACCCTGTCCTTTGTTCTGTCGACCCTGAACATTCTGAACAACAACCCTGCCATCTTGTATTATAGCTTGATTCCTTGGGTTTGATGAAGTTCTGAGTTGATTGTTTGTTTGAGGAAGGAAGGTTTTGTATGACTGGGTGAGTAAGGCAAGTGTGTTGGTTAGGTTCTCGATTAGGTTGTCAGTTGGAGAAAGTCCCAAATCAGATTGTGAGGTGTCAGCAGAATGTGGTTGATGATATGTGGTCGGTGGATTTGTTGATGACTGAGAATGATAATGTTGAGGTGAAACATTTGACATCAAGGCAAGAGGATCAACTGTCTGTTGTGTGAGACGTTCCAACATCATCTTATTCTCGTTGGCATGTGCCTCGTGTTGCTTCAAATAAGCATATAGTTGATCAAAGTTTGAATCCTTTAAGCCTTTGTTAAGTTTCACAGCGGTAACAAATCTACCCCATTCAGGCAACATGTTATTCACAAACTTTGAGTTCAACTGTATTTTTGACATTGTCATCTTGATGTTCCGCATGTCATTAATGAGCTTGGCAAACCGGACATAGTAGTCGTGAATGGTTTCGCCTTTGTTCTGACGAAAGTGTTCAAAGTCATCATACAGTTGTGATTCACGGTCTTCCTTTGTTAATTCCGATCCTTCCAAAAGCATCTTCACATTGTCCCATATGTCCTTTGCATCAGTGTAATGATTAATAAGTGAATAGATATCTTTTGGTAAACCTTGAAGTATGATGTTTGTTGCCCGAATGTCTGCATTGTACCTATCCTTCTCATCCTGTGACAGATCCGAATAAACTCGAGGTCGTTCAGGACCCAGATTGAGTGAACCTTCAGTTCCTTCAGCAACAATTACTCGCGTGGTCCCCATCTGAAATGGTCCTTCATCAATTGACTTTAAAATGTTTACCCCATTCTCCTTACCCCGACAGTATAATCGAATACGTTGTTGCCATGACGCAAAGTCAGCCTTATCAAGCATAGGTGGTCGGGTATCGGAACCGGCACATTGGATGTCCTCTGAAAGATTAGCCATAGTGATTACTTGTGATATGATTAAGTTGATCGATCAATGATTAGTGATTGTATGTTAAAAGTGATGATTGTTTGTTGGATTAGGTGATATGTTGTTTGATTGTGATTTGGTTTGGTTGAATTAATGTTAACTTAATGTTGATAATGAAACTTAGGCAAAAAGCAGTGAAGTTTTGTCAAAAGGCATGTGTGTGATTGTCGGGTTCTGGAATATGGGTAGGCTGTGGCTCGTTGTACGTTTGTTGTTGAGATGGTGTGAAAATGTTGATGGATTTCACTCGCATGGGAGTAGTGACAGAAATGGTCAGAGAATGTAACATTCATCATTATTAAATGCAAATGTATTCGTGTATCGGAATGCTCACATCTGGATTCCTTGTCATGCTCGATATCGCTCTAGATATAGATAGAGAGGATTATATGCATACGCTAGAGGAGTAATAGATAGATATATAGACAATTGAGTGCAGTGAACGTTATCATGACCTCGCTATTGAGTCTCTGTTCTGGTTAGACATACGCCGCTCTCGCTCTCGCTTCTGCTCGTCTCTCTCACGGCAAATTTGATCCACGCCAGTACAATAATGACGTATACAATCATTATTCCAAAGTTCTGCTGAAGTCCATTCTTTGAAAGCGGGAGAGATAGCAGAAATTCACGCTAGAGTGAGAGATAGATGAGATCCTTACCGCCCTGTACAGCTCGAGTTGTTTGAGATTGTGGGTTGGTGTGTGGCAGGTTTAGTAGCAGACGCGTTCTTCGGTCGGGTCGCTCTCGCTCCTACTTCGAGCGTCACTCCAACCGACTAGCAGTAAGGTCATCGATGGCGAGTGGTTTTGTGTGGTAGTGGATTTGGGGGCACTAAGATGTAGTTTAGTGTGTGTCACTCTTCTCGGCTCCTTGGGAAGATCTTGGTGTGTGTGTGTGTGAGATCGCACAGCGTCGCATCTTCTCACGGACTTATTATAAGTGTCTTCAAAACGCAACCTGCCGTCAAAAACGCAATGTAACAAAACGCAATTTCCAGGTCAAAAACGCAACGACAAAAACACAACTCTAATAAGACAAAACGCAGTAACTGTTGTACTATACAAATGGAAAAACGCAAGTGTACTTTTCTTCTGACATATACGCAGTACTGTTCACCAAAACGCAACCAAGAATGTCTCAGAAAGGTTCAAAACGCAATGAAGAATATACGAAACTTTTTTCACCTAAAAAACCCACCTAAAAATTACCCTTTGAACGTTTTTACTCTGTTTCTTTTTCACAACTTGGTCCTAGAAGGTTATAACAACTATAAAAACACTAACGTTAACATCACAACATGAGATCAAAGTGTGTTAAGCTAAGACCATAAACCTTCAAAAAAACCAAATTTTGATCTAAACTAACCAAGGGAAACGCACACATTATAGTAATCATCCCATTGGGCTCTGATACTATTTGTAATATATTAGATATCATAACACAAGCATGGATGATTGGGTTGGCTAATTTTCTAGAGAGAGAAAGTGAGGTTCTTGTGAGAGAAAATGCAAGAGCATGTAAAATGTGATAAAAAGAACAACCAGCCCCTTTCCCATGGCTGGAAAAGGGTTAATATTACAAGTGTTTATGAGCTTTTTGGGCTTGTGTATGGCTTAACTTAGGGTAAAAGACCCAACCATATACCCGAAAGCATACGCTACTTTCTAACTACCGAGTTATGCTATTACTAAACAATACCGGGGTGACGAGTCTTTTGCGAATAATCCTACAATTTTTTATTGATTGATTTTAAGCTGGTCCTTGGGTTCCATCATTCTGGGGAGATCCTTCTTGGGACCGGGCTGTGCTTTAATCGATGTGTACGAGGAGAAAATTATACTTAGGCACGGGGATGAACAATTAATCTTTTCATTGTCGGTAGCACTTCAAAACTTCCTCAAAGCATGCCAAAACGAGTGATTAATATGATTAATTCTCATTAATGTCACATGAGAGGTTAGTTTGAAGAAGTAATTAATATTAAAGAAATCAATTCATCCCTCGAGTGGCAGTACCACTCCACTTTTGCTTCTCGTCATAGTCTTACAACTTTTTTAGACTAGCGGATTCTCTTCTGAGGAGTTCGCCGTGAAACTAGCTCTTCTTGACCCATTTCCACAGGGAAAGAGCGATGTTGATTTTGAAGCCGATCTTAAGGAGAAATTGATATTGTTGCTTTAACCGAGATCCGTCAACAGATTTTTTATAAGATTACAAATTGATCCTAATCCGAGAGGTTCACTCGTCGAACCTGCTCTAGTTGCTTACCTCACACCGGGAGTTGACAATGATGACAAGTCATTTCTTAATGAGGATGTTCAAGAAGCAAAATTTTTCATGTTTATTCAAACCTCTTTTGAAATTTGATGACAAATTACAACTTCTAGTGACTCATTAATCCTATTTTTAATGAGAATGTAGAGGATGGTCGAGAGCAAGGACTCTAATGTTTCTAATTTTTGATGAGCCAGTTTTACTTAAACACTCTTTTCGATGAGGTTGAGATGTTTCGACAGGAGGAAAACTGTTAATATTCGATGCTTCTTATGGACGCTTATAATGTCTCGGAGGGAGGACGTTCTTGAGATTTTACATAACACCACCCATACTCTCTTTCCCGGGGTGTTTTTAGATCGTGACCCAAGATGCTTAAAAGGATGAACCTAGACTTGATAAATTGAAAAGTATGGTCAAAGTTTTTAACCCCGGGATCTGGGAGAGAACTTTTTCTCCATCATATGTGAGATTATCCTCTAAGGATCGCCATTATCTTTTCTTCGCCATTGTTATCCAAATCCTTCTTACTTATCCTATGAACTTTCTTTTCTCCTTCGGGAGTGAGGACACCATTTTTGACCCCGGCATTTACGCTTTTTATTCTTCTTCTCTAGAGCCGGTGGCATTTAAAAGTCCATTGGAAGTTTGCTCTTCCACTTGTTTTGTCCCTAATATCACGATGATATCGGGAGAGTCAAGCTAGAGACTCGCACAAAAACAAAGCGCTTCGTGGGAGGCACCCCATGCTTATCCATCTTTCTTCTTTCTTATTTCTAATGTGATGTGAGGAGGCTTGTACTCTTCCGATTCTTGTTGTTTGTGCTTGTGATTGTTTGTAGGATTGACCCAAAATTTTTGAAGACTCTCGTGTTCGGTGTTTTGTCCCGGTTCACTCGAGCTTCCTAGCCTTTGCTTGCCATTAGTTTGGGGAAATCTGATATCCTAGATTATTATCGACTAACATCTATCTTTTAGCATACTTAATAAACGGCTTAAGATTTTTGTGATACTTTCTCCATGCTCGGATTATGCATTCGACTCTTTGAGTTCTAGTATGGGGTTTTGAGCCTTAGACTAGGAAACATTGAGGACAATGTTTAGTTTTAATATGGGGTAGTATATCTTCGATATGGTCTTACCTACTTTCGCTTGTTGTTCTCTTGTACCCCGTTTTTCCGGCAAAAATTTTAAAATTTTATATAAAAAAATGATGAAAAATATAAAAAAATAGTTGATAAAAAAATAAGTGTTTTGACACGAATGTAGGCTTTCCGTTGGTGAGAACAAAAGTAAATTTTAAACCGACCAGTTTTATATCTTAGCTTTCTCCTTAACATGTATAGATGGAAATTTGCTAATCTTTTATACAAGGAGCTATAAAAAGCAAGTCTAGCTTGAAAAAGTCAAGATTTTGCAAGTTCCCATAATTGATTTTAAATATGCAAAGATCGATTTATTAGGCTAAGTATTCACGAGTTTCTTTCTTAGAAACTTTAAATTGTGAAGAACAAGAGATGATAGAGTAGAATATAAGTTTTGATGCTAAACGTAGAATAGTTGGATTTCTTTAAGGCTCATAAGTGTTATTTGTGGCTTTTTCTCCCATTAGCTTGTTTCACCTTTATATATAATTGTTTAATAAATAAAGTTATGTGGTTTTTTGGTTAATAATTAGTTCATAGAAGTTTTCTTTAGTTCCTTTGTGAACAAGATGAGTATACATCAGGAATACTTAATTTGGCATACTATATGTATCACATTAATAAATATTTTGTTTATCCCTTAAAGAGCCTTAGGGTATATGAAATGGATATTGTTGCTTAATTTTTGTCTTGTTTGTACCTTAAAGAGCCTTAGGGTATATGGTGCAAATAAGATTGGTCCATTTATGTCTTAAAAAGCCTAAGGGTGTATGACATGAATGGTGCCATAATTAAGTAGCCTAATAAAAGCCAAATTTTGGTTGCCTCGATGTGGACTTAATTTTGATGACATTTGATCTTTTGAAAAGGGCTAGGAGCTAATTATTGCGTTTTAACCGTTACGCTTTATTTTTGAAATTAATAAGTATCAAACTAAAGTCTTAAAGAGCCTTCGGGTATATGACTTAAATAAAATCTTGAGATACAAAATTAGGAATAAGGGAGGAAGGGTAATACACAATTAGCTTTTATGAGTAGTGTTAGCATCATAACTTATGTTTTGCAATGATCTTGTTTTTAAGCTTGGCTTGGAGAAGTGAAAGTCGGGGACGATGAATTTATCCATTTGGACACTTTTTGTGCTTTTTCTTCCGTGATCCTAAAAGTTATTGACTAGGCGCGAACTCACCCCTTAAATTCTATCTATATACGACATAAATACACCAAGGGACGAAATCACGCGAGATCAAGAAAACCGGAAGCAGTATAGAGTGTTCCCGGGTCGTTATGTCCCAACGAGGCTGAGATGGAAAATCGAGAGACGATTGATGATTGGTGTTTGAATGTAACAAGGAATGATTGGGAATTGGCACTAACACTGAATGAGCAAATGACCTCAAAGATAAACAAGGAAAAGAAACTAGAACAAGAATCAAAGCTAGCAAAGGGCAAAAACACTTAAAACTTTTACACTAAGGCACAAATAAGCTCTAATCAGCTTAAGACAGACAAATAAGCTAATCTAAATTTAAATAAGCAAATTAAGCATGCAATTAAGCTAAATTAAACAAGAGAAACACAACAGTACTAACAACAGTACTAACAGTATTAACTACCAGTACTAACTTAGAGTTAGTACTGCTAGGCTTAAGTTAGTACTGTTAGCTAAAGGTTAGTACTGCTAGCCTTAACAAAACACAATTAAACAAGAAATAAGCAAATAAGCTAAAACAGAAGGTTAACTACCCAAAATAAGCACTTAAGCATAAGAATAAGCAACCAGAATAGACTATAATGATAAATAAGCTAGAAAACTAAAACTGATAAACTCTTAAAGTTATTTTGAAAAGACAAATAAGTTCTACTGAAAACAGTACACTAAAATAAGCTTAATCTACTCTAAAAAGCTAAAGAAATCTTAAACAAGCTGAAATAATAAGCTGATAAGCTAAAATGACCTGTCAGTACTAACAGTTTTAACTGACAGTACTAACTTGGAGTTAGTACTGCTAGTGTGTCGTTAGTATTATGCTACCTTTGAAATCCAAGAAAATGAACTAGCAGTACTAACATTGGAGTTAGTACTGGTAGTGTCAAGTTAATGTTGGTTCCAAAAGATTACTATCAGAAACTAACTTAAAGGTTAGTACTTTTAAGTTGAAAATAACCCCTTCAAAATCATTTTTCTTTTCAAATTAAATTAAAAAACAGATATCAATCAACAAAATAAGACACTTATAAGCAAATTTCATTAAGAATAGCAATTAAATAGTCTGATCTGGCCTAGCAGTTGTTAACTTATAACAAGCAGTTCTGCTGAAAGGTAGAATAATAATAAAAAGAGAGATAGACTTCAAAACTTCTTGCTCTAAACAGGGTACAGACAATTAACTACAAGCTCTCCCTACTTGCATAAAGCAACTAGTGAAGTCCATAAGCCCGATCCATAACTGGATTATCACCATAACATAAGCTGAGGTATATTTGAGCAGTGATAGGTGTGATATTCTTCTTAACTAATTAAACTTTTTAAGTTCACTTAGTTTAAAAACAGTTTGGTAAACAAAGCTGTATAGAGAGCTATTGGAAACAAAAAACGAACTCAATTCAGAAACAATAACACTAAGGGATTATAAAAATGTGACTTTAAAAACTCAAACTTAGCATATTAAAACTTGAAAGTGTTACAAGCTGAAAGTAAAAACTGTAAAGAACTGAAAATAAGCTAAGTTAAGTTAAAAACTAAAAACTAGATTCTAATCATCATACAAAGGCTTACAAAAAGCTCTATATATAGCCGAAGTATTGAACTTGTATCTTGTGCTTCTTTGGAGAGATAAAACCAAGTGTGCTAGTTGTGTGAGGAGAATCTAGAGCAAATCCCAGCCTTTGATTTTTTTGATGCATCTTTGGAGACAAATCCAGCCATCGACGTGCTTTTGGTAATGGAGAGGGAATGCCAACAGTGACTTTATAAAGACTGGGGGGTAAGTAGGGTGGATGAAAGTTGATTTTTGTAGGAAGTTGAGTGATATTAGCAGGGAGAAAGTATGGGAGGCAAAACAAGGTGCAAGGGCTGGTTTAGTTTATTGGCGGTAGAAAAGTTTTATACAAGTTGGTTAGTGACAGAGAGAGGTTGAAGATGATTAAGTTAATGTTTGGTATTTTTTTTACAAAAAGCGCCCCTCCACATCAATCTTCTTATACATTCCATTTTTCCCTTTTTCTTTCTTTTATAAAAGATAGTCTCCCAAATGGCGATAATCAGCCCATATTGTTTATATATAATAATAAAACTTAGGGGTTTGGCATTTTTGACCCCTCAAGTTATATTTTTCTTTGCTTTTTCTTCTCGGAGTTGACTTGACTTTGATTTGGCTTCGTCTTCACACACTTTTTCATCTCGTGTCTTGTTTTGTCGCTTTTTTTTCTTGGTTTTTCGTCTTTTTGTAAGATATCCGTTCCCTACACAATACAAATGCAAACATACAAATACAATGTATTTTTTGTATGTTTTTATTCTTTTAAGTTCGTTTTAAATGGAAAATGGTATGTGTAATTAAACACATACATTCTCAACTTTTCTTTTGCAAGAAAACTAAATAGTCATCTGAGTAAACTTTCCAAATACTTGTTTCAAATTCACATAATTGTGAAAGATTTGAATAATAAGATGAGTGTCTTATAGTTCTCAGTGCATAACTTATTTTGCAAAGTCATAGGATGGACAAAGTAATAGTACCTATGATAGGAGTATTTTAAGTCAACAACATACCTATCTCAGACAGTCATCTTTACAGTTTCTTAAAATTGTAAAGTATTCTCAGTTCTTTAATGTGAATGCAATACTGCTCTAAGTGAGACATATTAGTTAACAGAATTATCATAAATGTAATAGAAATCCTTCTTGAACAAAAGAATTGATTATTCTCTAGCATCATGTGTACACAAACAACACTATGCCTTATATAATTCGTAAACATTTGTTATTTAAACAGTCATCTAAATTCTCTCAATTAGATATCGCTATCTAAAATCTCCTCAATTAGATACTGTTGTTGTTAGCTCATCTTGCTATCGTGCAAAAGTAACAACCAGTCTCATACACAATATAATATATAATAATGAACACTAGTTAAAAAACACAAGGTTTTCATCCATGTATTAAATTATCTCAAGTGAAAATATATCATTTAAGACTTGCATCATGACATCATACATATTGGGTTAGACTCTTAATATTTCCGCATATGTTTAATTTAACTTAATAAACAATTTTCCAAGGAGGTCTTTGTTTCATCCTAAATTCCCAGGTAAAGTTTTCATTCCTAACCTTAAGTATAATATCTATCTAATGTGGAAGGTACTATTCGATATGTCATACAACAATGAAATTTATGAAACAACATGGTTCTCCCACTCAATGTCAGATATACTCAGTAGACATCTTAATTTAAATCAGAATCATATTGTAATTAATTCAAGACCCATGCCCCTAGATGCATGAACCAATCCACACTTTTGATTCATTCATCTTGTATACTATATAAAATAATATATACTTTAACCCCTTTTGATTAAACAACCGTCCTCGCAGATGTAAACACTTAAGTGAAAGATCTAAAAATCTTAATTGCCATATTTCAAATATAGACTCATAACCCTTTATGATTACATATCGACCTCGTCAAGGTAATCATCCAGGAAAGAGTTATGAATCTTAATTTTGACTTTTAAAGATTGAAGAAATCATGTATGACAATTAGATATCTTTAAGAAAAGTAAAAGAAAACGTTCAAGAAAATAGAGATTAAATCAAAAGTCAATTGCTTGAGTAAGATCAAAATGTCTTATCATATCAGTCAGGCATTAAACTTCAATCAATTTTTAGTCCTTATCGAGCCTTTCTAAAATAGAAACTCATTCTAAACCTCACAGGTTAACACTTTCGTAAAAGATCAATCAAGGCTCAAAACTTGATTGCGGCATTGTAAGGACTTGTCATCTTATCATTCATTAATTCCTAAGACGATTAATCAGCATTCAAGAATGTGATAATGAATCTTTGCAATTAATGCAGTTTTGAAATGATCCTCTAAAATTATATTCCTCAGGAAAAAAAAAAAAAAACAAACAAAGTATATCACAATATCAATCAATTGATGAGGCATCCTTGCGATTTATGAATGAGATTTCTTAAATATATTTTGGTTTGACGAATAGTACATGTTAAAACTTAGTAAGACAATAGCAAGTGGATTTTTAGAAGGTTATGTATTTGTATTACTTAGAATATCTTCAAGATTTATATATACTCCTCCCACTTATTTTGTAAGTGAGAAAGATTCACTAAATAACAAAGTATTTAAGCAAACAATGATTGTTCTTAATTGAGGGAAACACAAAACACATTTTAAGTTCTCATCTCTAGCTTGTTAATAATATGCTTCATAAGATTTTAACAAAATTTTAGAACTTTAATCAAAACATAATGGGATTTATCTCAATCCAAAGATGATGTCTTGATTACCTTCTAGGTTGAAACTATATTGAGTGTATTCATGACACACGCAAACTTCAAACCTTGATCGATTTTTGAGGTAGAGCCATTTAAGTTATCAGAAATCAAACTATATGAATATAGTTTGTTTCAACACAGTATACATACCATAATAATGTGAATACTATGACTCATTGGAATTGTGAGACACCATCAAAAATCATTAGATAACTTTAATTCTCATTAAGTCAAATACTTTTGTCAATTTTGTGGTCCTGCCAAATTGAATACACGAAGAATTTTAAAACCAAGTGCAGCTATAAATGTATATTTCTTGAATTAAGCAAGAACTCTATGCTCAAAGTTTCACAGGAAGTGTACAGAACAAATTCAAGAATTTTCCAAGTTCTTGTAGTTTACAAGAAAACAAAACAAGTCAATTATACATAAAAAGTCTTTTGAAAAATGAAGGACCTTATGTTTAATCAAGTTCAGTGTTTCAATAAACAAAACAATGTCCAGCTATACTATACAAGTCTCCGAATAATATCAAGGACATCATGCTAATGTGTTATAACAAGAAGACGCTAAACAATTCAACTACTTACTTCTATGTTAATGAGTCATAGATTAAATTCAAGAACTTATAATTAGTCTTTATAGCAAGAAAACATAATTCTTCCTAACAAAAGTAAACATGACGCAAAACTATTGAGTTTCAATCGTAAATTTCATGTTAATTTCATACTTCAAATCATGATTATATAATTAAAAACCTAGTACTTCTATTGACTAAAACAAGTAGTCAAATATTGAAGTTAGTCTAAGTAGTATATCTATGATTTTAATGTAATAGGCAAACAAACATCTATAGGTGTTAAAGTCCTAATTAAGATTGAATTAGATTCTTACCTGCGTCAAGAGAAACCAATAATCATATTGTATATGTTGTTCCTTGCACGCATTTAAGAATTCTCTAGCTACCCACATGGTACGGGACAAAACATTAAATAAGGTAAACAAAACAATAACGACAGCGCGCAAGTGTATAAACAAATATGAATTATT
This sequence comes from Tanacetum coccineum, assembly GCA_026074375.1. Taxonomy (NCBI): domain Eukaryota; kingdom Viridiplantae; phylum Streptophyta; class Magnoliopsida; order Asterales; family Asteraceae; genus Tanacetum; species Tanacetum coccineum. The sequence continues at coordinate 103,131 of BQNB010002699.1, forward strand.
TCCAGTAGATATTACAAGAAATATCAAACATATAAAGTATTAATAAGGAATTTGGATTTATTATTCTAGTAGAATAACATTATCGGTAAAGCAACCACAGATATGGCACTTGTAAACATCTTAAAATAAAATGCAAACTAACTAAACTTTGTTTGTATCATAAACGGAAAGTAATGAATTATTTCAAAAGTCAAGTTAGAAATAATATGTTGCAAACTATCAAGAAATAAATCTGTAGTCTTCTCGCACTGAATATTGACAGCCATTACAAGAAATGTCATTTCAGTAATATAAAATGCAAATGCTGCCCACAGGATTTTGTCAATCTTTGTAAGTGTTAAATCAACCATAAAAAAAATAAATCAAATAGCAATTATTTACTTTACTATTCTCTTAGAAAGCGAACAAAAAGTAGCAAAGTACTTAAGTAATGTTCAAGAATATGAAATTCTACTTGTGAAGATGAGGGACTACCATTTCAAAGCTCTCATTTAACTTGTAATCTAAAGCATGCAATTCTCCATATTCGTCTTGCAAAGCCACAAGGGTATTTTTTAGCACCTTAAGAAAAAAATGAGTCTAAGAAAAATTACCCAGCGTATAATGCTAGTAATGTATTCCCATACCCCCCTTTTCTCATATGTCCTTTATAAACTCATACCTCGTGACAAGTGCAAGATTCATATATTTTGGTAGCTATAGACAAAATGTTACTCTATTACACAAAAAAATTTTATCTTAAATTAATTCCAAGTCGAAAAGAAGGTAATAGGTAGAAGACAGTAAATGAGTTTAATTTGTAATTGAAATTTACAAATATTATACTATCTTAAACATGTCAACCAATTATATAGATAAATTAAGATCATCACCTATTTCTTACTTTGGAAAAGGAACAATGTTTTTGTCTTTAAAATAAAAACAAACTCACGTTAACGATATGTTGCAAAACACCATTAATCCAGAACATAGAAAGTTCAATTTAGTATTTTCGATAATTACATTCTTAATAGAATTAACTATCCAATTAATTTACTAATTAAGACTAAGATCCAACTTGACCTTCCACTTATTACCAAAGGTCTGACCAGGGCATAAACAAGTGGGGCAAGTGGTAAGCATCGAGCGTTAATTGCATTTGATGCAACTCTTAGATTTATGATACTTGTCAAAACATTAGTAATCAAGTAATAATGTTAAGAGCATGTTTAGTATCATCTTATGCCTCGGGTCCAAGGTCTGACCAAGCCTACTCGAATTAAGTCGACCAAACGAGAACGCGCAAAAATCGTCAGAGGTCTGACCTGAGCACGAAATTCGCCATGGGTTGGTAGGGCTCTAAGGTCTGACCTAAGCAGTCAAACCAATTGCACGTGTTCTACGGTTGGCTGACATAGACTTAAAATTTTTCTAAGGTATATAAATGTGTTAAAAGCGTGTACAAAGAAGCATGCAAACCAACTTTGTATCACTAATTTTAAAAACCTTTAGTAATGACACTGTAGTGACATGCCATGGTTCACGGTAACTCCAATCGAACGCACAAAGAAGCGGAGAAACAGGTCAGCGCGAAGCATATTAAAAACCTTATTTCTTTAGGGAATTACGTAAAAACAACCCGCCTTAAACTTCTCTTAAAGTTTGTTCTAGTGGATGAGCCGTACGTCCCATGAGTCCATAGCGTCCAGTTTTTAATTCATGAAAAACAAGTTTCATTGTTTAACGTCTTATTAATTTTGTTTACAAAAACAGTTTTCCACGAAACAAATGATTGGTCACTATGAGCATGCATTAGGCGTGTAAAAATTAATAGACTACATTAACATCATCTTTTTAAATGTATGGCATATTTAATTAGGCGCGTAATATGCATACAGAGATTCATAATACAAAAGATGCATTAAGCATACTAGTAAAAATGTAAAAATCCAGTTCTCTCGCGGTCTTCCTAAATGGAGAAACACTAAGACCTACTAGGTTTTCTGCTAAAGTGCCTAGATCGCCCTATTCACCCATATGTGATGGTGGGACTTATAGCCGGAATAGAATCAATTAAAAAGAGGAATTCAAATAGCTAAATTCACAATTTTTATTTTCCCTTTTTTCCTATATTAACTTTTATAGAATTCAAAGATCAAGATCTACATATTTTTTTATTTTATGGCAAGAAATCTAATATGTTGTCCGATTATTATAGTAAAAACTCATAATAAATTTCTAAGCAGAAGATCATGGCTTTGTTTTATCAATAGGCATATAAAACTTGCGTATAATTAAACAAAAAAAATGAACACATAAAAGCTAAACGAGTTGGCTCGTGAAGCACTTGTTGGGATTTTATAATTAGGTAACCATTGCTTACGAGTACGCAGCGGATGGATTAGTAATAGATATAGATTAAAACTATATAATTAAACAAGTAATTACTAACTTTTGTTAATGATAAAATTCAATAAATTACGCGGGATCTTGATTTGAGAAAACGTAGTTGTTAATTACCAATCTACAGTTGCTACACAATGCTATATGATTTTGTTGAGAAGGAAATAAATCGACAAGTATATAGCGAATATATTGTTTTTGAAGGGTAATTTATTTCCAAACTTAATATAAACAAAGACATCCACTATTTTATCAAGGGAAAAAGATCCTCTAAAACTTTAGAGGTAAAGTTCTCTCACATAGATAATGCGAGACCTTTTTTTTTTAATTCTTGTGAGATAATTTTACCTCTAAAGTTTAAATGAACTTTAGAGGATCTTATCCTTTATCAAGATGCTTAAGTATAGTGGATCCAAGAAAAATATTACAAACAGCTTTGATAACAAACATACTAAAAAACTAATGTTAAAACTAGTAAGATAGTAACCTAAGAACAAAAAAAAAAAATGGCACATGAAGTGTGCAGGTTCCATACGAAATGAAGAAGCATACCCACATGAAAAATGAAGCATAAAACACACAAAAACAGGAGTATACATATCTGTTGCAGACATAGTGCAGACCCACAAGTGCAGACATCAATAAGTTTTAGACCCAAACAGCCATTCCGGATCACACTGCGCCAACTGAGACCTAACTGTAGAATCTTCAAACTCAAAACTTTTCCGGATCAAAGAACCAATGATGCCAATTCATTTCACTTTTCTTTCCGGATCTTCTCACAATCCACTCAAAACTTTTAAGTTAAATATCTTGCATAATTTTGTTTAGACTTAAAGCTTTCCCTTTAAAAACATGCGCATTACTTTCTTTCCAAATAAAGTACCCGGATGTCCATATCACCGCTTGCCACATTCTCGATGAATAACCAAGGAGATTAACGTATCCATTAGACGAAAAGAATTCCTGAATGGAAAATATACTGAATGCATTAAGCCCCGTCTTAAGATTAAATAGACATACATGCATGTCCTGATAGTAAACATCTCAAACTTGTAAACCATAGAATGAAGTTGTGAAAAAAAAATTCTTCAGCACAGGTTGGTAATAAATGAGTCAGACATTCAATTTGATTACATGCCAGAGGGATTAGCAACAGAGCAAAAAAATCTAAGACAGATTGCAAGCAATCGTCACAATTTTTTTTTCTCAGACTCAGAATCTGGTAATTACTACCATTCCTGAGATTTTCATCAGTGACAACTGAGTTTCCTAAAATCCAACCGCATATTTCATAATTTTTACAAAAAGAATCTACCAAAACCCAAAATGTGTAATTACCCAAAACAAACATACCAATTCGCTAAAACATCTATTCATTAACAAAGTCGCTAAAACATCATTCGATTACAAAGTTGCCAAAATGATTCAACAACAAAAGTCGCTAAAATATCTACAAACACATAAACATGCCCATACAACTATCCATTACCACAAATATCCACAATCATAAACACATACAGTAACAATAATCACTACGCCCCATCACCATTATCATCATCATTGTTTCCATCATTCCCGCTTGGGGGAGGAAACATAGTCGATAAACTGGACAAACCTGGTTGAGAGCTCAAGAAAGCCACCATTTGATTGAGTTGTGTTTGTGTTCTTTCGGCCACTCTTCTGGCTTCCACAGTTTCATTGTGTTGCCTTTCTGCTTGTTGCCTCAACAACTCATCGACTTCCTGTTGCGAGTATGATCGCAGACCTTGGGATTGTGAACCAAAGCATGAACTCAAGTCAACACCTGATACCTTTCTACCCCTGCCAGGTAGATGTCCGCGCTGTTTACCGCCTAGGACTTGACTAACTATTTCAGCATCGGCCATTGCAATCCCTGTGGAGGTACCCTCACCCTGTGCACGCAACCTGAGCATTTCGTTCTGTGTAGGTACAAAAAACGAGAAAATTAATCTATAGGTCAGGATTCATTATTTTTCATTTAAGTGTGTGCACGTGTGTTTAGAAAAAAAACATACTTACATAATTCCTTTCGGCTTGGGGATGGACAAAGACGTCATTACGTGTATGGTTATCAAAATAGTTCTTGATCAGACTGGGATACACTTTATGAATGGAGAACTATATATATAAAATGAAACAAATTAATAAAGACACGTCCAACATATAAAATGAACTATTCATATATAACAAATTATAAAGTGTCTTACATATTCATAACGAGTAGCAGCCAAAGAACGAGATCCATGGAAGCTCGCAATTTGATTACACCTCCTGTTTCTAGCATTGACCTCTGCTTTGTGCGCCCGCTTAGGATCAATCCAGAAGTCCACCTGCTTACTCCATCTTTCTGCCGACACATTCTCAGGAGGATGGCTTCTTATTTCCTCTACAGCCGCAATCCCACCTTTTTCAACCCAATGTTCTACCTTGTGGCTGTGCTTGCTGTCACTGTAACGTTTGCACAAAAAATCCTCAATGCCCTTCTTAATCTTGTCTCCGTGTGGTCCAGCTAAGTGGTTGTCGATATGGAAATGCGCCTGCAATTAAATATAATTAGAATAAATATACATATTCAAGTAAATAAACAGAATAAAAGAATTTAAAAAAAAAACTAACCCTTATCTTTTCATAGACATTAACCTTGTCTTCTTGGGGAATATCTCTCCACGATGGGTGATAGTAAGGAAATTCTCTTACTATTTCCCCGAGTAGGTTCCCAAACCATGCGGCATTTTCACCTACATGTAGATATGTCTTTTGGTCCTTAAAGTCGAACTCGATCGGCAATGGACCTCTCCGTTCCACGGCCTTCTTGAGCTCGATGTTTGTGGTTGGGCCACGAGTATTCTTGCGTGCGGACCCTACAAATTCAAGTGATGACGCCATAAAATAACTAAGTAATCAAATTCAAATGATCAAAATTAAGTTTTTTTTAATAATCCAAAAATTCTTACCCTGACCACCGCTAGCTATCCTCCCAGAAGGCCTAGATGATCCATCGCCACCATGACTCTCAGCGAATGCTGCCATGTGTAAAAGTACAACTACAAGAACATAAACATTCATGAACAAATTGATATACGCATAGACACATTCAAATAAATATACACATTTAAACACTGGTAAGATCAATCTTCCTCATCACTAGAATAAACACAAACAGTGTGAACTTCATTATCAGAACCATTGCATTATTGCACACAGTGGCATATATTGAGGGAAGAAAGGTTCAGTTTAGTAAGAGGGTGAAGAACAAATATAATATCTTGATAAAAGGTGCACGACTTTGAGAATTTAAAATGTCAAAAGACTGCTTAATGTAAAAACATCACATGACATAACCAGAAAAAGGAAGCTTGTGTTTCCTTAAGATTTATGAATTTGTTGAGAAAGAAATTACTTGACAAGTATATATTGAATACATTCAGCCCCGTCTTGATATTAAAAAAGACATACAGGCATGTCCTGATTGAAAACATCTCAAACTTGTTAACCATAGAATGGAGTCCCCAAAAAAAATGTTCAGCATCGACTGGTAATAACTGAGTCAGACATTCAATTTGATTAAATGCCAGAGGGATTAGCAACAGAGCAAAAACAAATCTAAGACAGATTGCTAGCAATGGTCACAATGTTTTTTGTCAATCTAAGAAACTAGATGATCTATGTGGTAATTCCTACCATTCCTGAGATTTTCATCAGTGGCAACTGAGTTTCCTAAAATCTGTAAGAAAAAATTTATGATCACAGAAATCCGAGAGACGTGTAAACACTTTCAGATTGAAGTATTTCGATGGTTCTATCGAAATCTTAAATCGGATAAAACTCAGATTAGAATCGAGAATATGTTTTTTTGATGTTATGAAACCGAACCAGAGATAGATGAGGAATATATGACCAACTAAACTGAATATTCGGTTGTAATTGCCATAGCAGTTATTTAACCACCGAATCAGATAAATCAACGGGCAAAATTAACTCCATAATTCCGGGAATTTTATTTTCAAGTGCGTTTTTAACATAGCACTTTATACCAAATAAAATTAGCCAAGGGCTCTGCCCCTTGGACCCTGCTACCAGGGGCGCTGCCCCCGGACCCCCATGATTCGGGGGCTTCGCCCCCGAATTATAATTATAATAACGTCATACAAGTGTGCACTCCGCAGAACCCCGACTTGTGTAACATTTATCACGATTACACATTGGTCAACTAAGTCAATTCATTACACTTAAATCATATTGGTGATGCAAAATCACCAACAAAATCCAACCGCATCTTTCGGTAATTTTGGGTCAACAAACAAGGTTCAGAAGAGCTCAATACGATAATGTTAGAGAAAATCTACATACATGCAATAATACTCGAAGGTGAACAGCTTTGCTCGATATTCTCAGGTGATTGGATAGACAGCGGCTCCTTTTCCTGTCTCTGTTGTTGGCGTCTCTCAGAAACTTTCGCAAAGAAATCGACTTCTACACATAAAAATATAGCTTATAGTTATACATTGGAAATAAATTTTACGTGATATGCCAGTAACGACAATCACTTACTAGCAGTACAGGGAGAAACTTCTTCACTATCCTTTCCCCCAGCCTCATTTCCATTTGCAGCAACCTGGTACCAATAAGAAACAGTTACCAATTACTATTTTCAAACAGAAAAAACGTATAAGGCCATGCACTACCATGTTTAGCCTCCCCCACAAAAAAAAAAAGCAAATGCCTGCAGTTACTGATCATAATGCTTTCTGGACCTTGACATTGTGCGACAACTAATAACCATGTTGTCTACTCTGATACAGGTAGTCATACAATGCACGTACTCAAATTCAATAAACCGGGTAGCTTTTTCTCTTACTTATAATCATTAACAGAAGTTTATAAGTGCATTATGATTTTTGTTACTCAAATTAATCAGATAGTGATACATAAGCTGGGATATGCAGCAGCGCTTTAACCAAATTCCATGTATTAATGTAGCCATTGGCAGTGAAATCTCTCATGTAGTATATCAGATTTCATACTTGTTTCCTACCAAAACTACCACCAGAAGCTTATAGCTACACTACTGGCCACTGGGTTAGGTGAGTAAGCATTAACTTATTTTGGAGTGTTTAGCTTTTAGCTTTTGAATTTTATTTATGAACGCTCCTAATGAAACACTTATTGAAGAAGCTTTTTTTGGGTAACTATGGTTTCCAACCTTTTGGCCGACTAATTGAACTTGAGACTTCTCACATATTTAGTGATGATAGTCACAACCCACAAGCCCAGTAAGAAACGATTTTAGGATTGAATGCTTGTTTTACACTTTTTTAGGATTGTCTGCTTGTTTTACACTTTTTTGTTGCAGCTAAAGCTTATTAAGAAACGCTTGTATACAACAAAATGCTACAGCTTACAACTAACAACTTGCAGCTACCGCTAATTTTGCTATACATAAGCCATAATGCTAACATCCTACAAGACTTAAAATACAACAATGTAGCCACTCTGCAGATAATTAGCGTAAACATCTCCTAAAATTAGCTCAATTACACTCCTTAATCAACATAAAACATAGAAAAAAAATCAAATAGACCTTTTTCGAAGCTCGTTGAGCCGCAGCCGCTTCCAGCTTCCGCTTCTTACTTTCGGCAATCTGACTCTGACTTCCACCAACACACTCATAGTCATCATCACCTTCACCCTGCTCCAAATCAATTATCTCAATTTCATCATCTACACATACAACATTCACCGGCGGTTTACGCGGAAAGAGTGTCGTTTGAATCAATCGACGACGAACACGCGGAGTCGGTGAATTTTCCATCCGAATCGATGAATTTATGTTCAATTTTGGGGTTTAGGATTTGGTTATAGATGTGTGTTTCTTTTTAGACATGAATGAATTTGGGGGTTGGTTTCCCGCCTTTTATAAAAACGAGCTGAAATTATTTTGGGAATTTTTTGTATAACAAATGGAGGTAAATGAATAATTTTGGTTCAAATTTACCGCGTTTATTTAATCACTGTATTTGAAAAATGTTTATGTTTATATAAAGTAATTAGGGTAAAGGCCGTTTATTACCAACTTACTTTTCCATTTGTACCGTAATGACCACACCAACGTACTTGATTGTTTTGTGATAATATCACCCAGATGACCGGTTAGATATCCACGTATTAATTTATTTAATTTT